>PVIU01012876.1:0-58237 GCA_004026605.1 Ondatra zibethicus | reverse complement strand
TGGGCGGAGGACGCCTGGATGAGTGATGGTACATATGTCCTACATTTTAACAGAGATCAGACCTCTACTCTTACCTGCTGCCTTGGAATTTAAACTAAAAGGGGGAACTGCAGGGAGCCATAGGCACAAACGCCATTACAAGATGACGCTTGCATCCTTGCAGTTTGGAGGTAAACAATTCCATATTTGGCAATGCTTCTGGACTGAGCGTCCAGGCGCTTCCCGCATGCGCAATAACCTAGGCGTCCCTAACCAATCCCGAGGACTCTGGTGCCAGCGGGCACATAGCAGCCAATCAAGGCGTGAGTCGCGTCACATCTCCCTATATAAGCAGCCGCCATTTTAGACCTCGCTCTCTCTCGCCTCCCTCTCTTTCCTCAACCAAGGGCTCTCCAATAAAGTGTGATCCGAGAAGAATCCTGAGTGTGGCTGTTTTTCCGCTGGTCGGGAGTCAGCCAGAGCTTTTATTTGATGCTACAGTTCATTTGTTTGGTTTTTAAGATGTATTTTATTTTCATGTATGTGTCTGTGTGTTCATACATACATTCAGACACTTGTGGAGGCCAGCGAAGGGTATCAGATCCCTTGGAGCGAGAATTACAGACAGGGGTGAGCTGCCTATCTAATATGGGTACTCAGAACCAACATCGGTCCTCTGCAAGAACAGCGAGTGCTCCTAACTGCTGAGCCTTTCCTCCTGCCCCACTGCTGTTCACTCTTGAAGGCTGTGTTAGTGCTTCCCAGATTATCAGTTCAGCTCTAAAATGAGCGAGTATTCCCTGTGAGTCGGTAACTATTAAGTGCTAGTATACCAGATATGTATTTTATTTTCCTAATTATTTTGCTTTGTGAATAATGGTCACTAATGTTTTGTATAATATAAAAGGTACTAGAAGTGACCATATTAAGAGAAACGATTTAGTCCCTAAAGATGGTGTGTGTATGTTGCTGGGAATTGGTCCATAGCCTTATACATGCTATGCAAACAGCATCACAGAGCTAAATATACTCAAGTGCAGACTTTATAGTCTCCTCCATTGAAAAGGGCAAGTTTTTGAGTATCTCATTTTAAACACTGCTGAGTGCAATGTGATTTGAATAAAATAGCAAAAATATTGTTCTTTTTCCTATATTCTAAAATAATGTGTTATGGATAGTTCTTTTTTTTCTTACAAAACAATAATTGTTTAATGAGAATTATTTTTAAAATAACCTCTTTTATTTTGGTCAAGATAAAACCACATCCACATATATTAAATCAAAGTAAGATTATATTGTCTATTAACTAGTGCAGAGGGCCTGGAAAATGTTTACGTTTCATGAGTTTTAATCCATTTTCCCAGTTTGTCTCTGATTATCTTGCTGGTTTTGTTTTCTTGAAATAGCCCTATTTTACAGTTTATTTCTAGTTTGTACTTTAGGAAAAACGTTCCTTTCTGGTTTTTAGTTTGGGGTGCTTGGAATTGAACCCAGGATGTTTTTTAGCCTAAGAGTACCAGGAGCTTCACCACCAAGCCACAAGCAATTTTACTGATGAATGATCTACACACCAAAATCTACCCATTTTAAACATGGAATTGGATTAAACTGCTGAGTTTTCTGAGAATTCCATGCATGAATATTGTTATTTACACTATTTTCACCCTCTCACCTCCAGCTTCTACTCCCTCTCAAAGTCATGGCATCTTTTGTTGTTCTGTTGACTATACATATATGTATATGGGAATACAACCTGCTGGGTCCATTTAGTGTTGCTTATATGTCCATGTGTTTAGAGGTGACCACTCGGGTCAGGTAACCTACTACAGGGCTCTTCCCCAGAGAAGACTGATTGTTGCTCTCTCTGCCACGAGTAGCTCTTCACTGGGGTAGGTCCCGTGAGAGTTCTCCCATGCTGTTGGGATTCATGGGTGCAGCTTCTCTGTTACATACAGAAGACACTCTCACAGCAGGTGTCCTCTTTCCATGCCGTCTTCTGCCGTGTTGCCCGAGCCTTAGATGTGGGGCCTGTGTTACAGATGCCGGGCACCCCGGAATCAGTTGCTCTGCATCTCGGCACATTGTAGATCTCCGTAGCACTCACTACTGCAGCGAGGAGCTTCCTTTGTGAAGAGTGGGCGCTAAACTTGCCCGTGGGTGTGTTGATGAGAATCCAGATAGTAGTTGTGCTGCTTTAGGATAGCGACAGAGTCCAGATCAGATCCAGCTATATTCCTCTCGAGTCCTGTTCTTGAAATGTGTGCTGTGCTCAGCAGTAGGATCTTTAAAAGTTTTTGGAGGCAACAAAGATCAGTGGTAAAGTTTCTTGAATGCCCCTAACACATTAAAGGGAGGTTTTCCATGGAACTGGGTTTGTATTAGATAGTTAATAACTCTCGGAGGGAGCATTATCACCCCAAATGGCAGGACTAGGTCTTAGTTTTTTAGAGGTTAAATACTCTTGAGAATTTTAAAGATGCACTCTTTCTGTTTCACTATTCCATTTAGCCTGTGTGAAAGTAACGTTTATAATGTAAACACACCTCGGCTTAAAGTCATCTTCCAGTGTGGTCAGTACTTGCTCTGTTTGGGTCCTGTTCCTCACGTACCGTAGCCATGAACCATTATAGATGAGGAAGTTGGAGAGGTACCTGAACAAAAAGGGACCATATACATTCGAAGTATTCTGGCTGTGACTTGGGTAGCAGTTCCTGCCCTCTGTCTTATTGCTTCGTTTTGTATCTCACCATCTCTCAGAAGACTGGAGTTTTCCAAGGCTAGGGATGCTTCTTGCTTAGTTTCATGTGTGCAAATGTTCTAGGTCCTCTACGCATAAGCCACTCCCTAAATGTTTGTTAAATACTCTGGAAAGTCCATCCTTTCCTCAGTAGCTTAGGTGTTGTTGTGTAATTTTTTTTCTGTCCAAATTACCATTTTATTACACATTTCAAAAGGTTTTTTTAGTTAGTGTACAAAATAATGGGTATCATGACATCTTTAGCAGAGGAATACTGAAGCTTCATTCATATTGTCCCCTCCCTGACCCCACCAGCCATCCATTTCTCCCTCATCCCTTCCTCCCTCTCAGCTCTTCCTCTTCCCTTACGCCTTTCCCAGTGCCTTCATGTTCTACATATGTGTATATACTTAGAGCTGGAGTCTGCATGTTAGAAAACATGCACCATTTTGTCTTCCTCTCATTACCCTCCCTTTTATAATTTATCTTGGTTTCATCAGTTAGATACACCACCCTCTCTCTCATGTTGGTCCATTCATTAGTAGAAGAATAAAACTCTTGGGTATACAAATACCACATTTTCTCTGTCTAGTACCCTTTGATGAGCATTTAGGCTTGTTCCTTGGCTTCTGTGAACAGTGCAGTAATAAAAATAGGTGTAGTGTATGACATTCATATTGACTTTAGGTAAACATGTTACTTTTGATTCCCCTTGTATTGGTTTTCACCAAATAATAGTTGTTACATGCCTCAGAAAACTTTATACTACATAGATACCGACTATAATGTTTTCACTATTATATGAAAACTT
Organism: Ondatra zibethicus; assembly: GCA_004026605.1. Classification (NCBI taxonomy): domain Eukaryota; kingdom Metazoa; phylum Chordata; class Mammalia; order Rodentia; family Cricetidae; genus Ondatra; species Ondatra zibethicus. Next base: position 54,710 of record PVIU01012876.1, on the reverse strand, counting down.
AACTTGATATTTATTTAAATTATATCCTTGGTCACCAAGAGCCTAGAGCTGATTCCCTCTGTTGCTTGCTTTGCAGGGGATGTATGTGTTTCTTCATGCAGGGAAAGGAGCGCCCTTTGGAGCTCCCGAGCAGGGTAGAGCAAGGCTCCTAGCACACTGGGCACAGCTCTACTGTGGAGTGCAGTTTACACCATCTCGGACGTCCTTCACGGTTTCTCCGATAGTTCTCTAAGTGGATGGGAGAAAAGGACTTGTTTATCACATTTAGTTGAATTTGAAAACTAAAGATTTTTGTCAGTAAGTAGCTGCCATAAGTAGAGTCAAACAGGCACAGATTCTAGCAAGTTAATAACAGACCGGTTCCTACCTGAGTCAGTGCAGCCAGAAGCACTGCTATTCGTCAATGGATCTAACAGTTCAAGATTCATAGATCAGATACGTCTGTCTGTGTTTCTTCTAAAGGAATTATAAGCACACTATTTTATTCTGTATTGCGTGTCAGATTACTCATCATAGGCGGCGACTTGATGCTGATGATAGTTATTTGTAACGCATCTGGTGTCTGCTTTTCTCCCAGTACCTACATCATTATTCCCTTCGTTTGAATTTTTTATCCTACCCAATTTCTACCTAAGCATTTCTTGAGTGTTTTGTGTATAGTCCTCTTTTTGTGCTTTCGGTCAGATTGATTCTACATGAAATGCCATCTCCTTTTTTCTCCCTTGACTCTATGTAGGGGTTATTGAGAAATAGAAATACATATTTTCCCCTTTTAAGAGTTCATAAGTATATAGGTTGCTTTGAATACAACACTCAGTGTCTTGAACATAACAGCTATGTATCACATGTATCTTAATTTTAACATTATACAACTTCATACATAATACTGCACCCATGATAGAATCAGTGAAGTAAGGGAGAAGACTTTTCAAGAGAGGTAAGTTTGGATAAGCGAGAACATTTTCAAAAGAAAGGATTATAAAGCAATAGACTTTTCCCTTTAATTTATATAATTTTATTGAAATGAGTTTGTTTCATACCATGTAAAATTAAACTCAAATGTAAACTGTTTATAATTTAAAGTAAATGCAGTTGCAGGGATGACAGTGAGACGTCCTTAATGTAGGCTTGGGCCACTTTGGTTTTAAGCTGTGACACTGGCCTTGCACGCGCTGGGCAGATGCTACAACCAGGACGCTTCTCTGGCCTGTGGGCTTTGTCTGGGCTTTGTCTTAAACCCTCAGGCTCCGTATCTGTAAAACATTGGAGATTGCAGTATAACGTACATAAAAACACTTGACATATGATGAGTTTTCAATTAAATATACCAAAATGTCAGTTAAGATCTACCTACATAGTCTTCCTGGTTTTCAGAATGCAGTTTTAATCCAAAGTTATGATTTCAAACATTGTGATCAAATTCCTGGCATAACTGAAGAGGTGTCATTCAGAGCATCTGTATAGTATTGATTGCTTTTGGTTCCTTGTGTCACACGGGGCCAAACCCAGGGTGCCCTGCAGCCCACATCAGTTATATCACCAGCCCTGATCGTTTTCAAAAGGACTTTCATATTTGCTGTAATTTGTCAGGTAGGTGTGACATGCTCTTACCACAGATTTCTTGATAAATAGATTCAAGCCAGCCAGGGTAACACATCCTTTATCCGAGCACTATGGAGGCAAATGGGTTCAAGGATAACCTGATCTACCTAGCAAGTTCTAGACTGGCTAGAGCTACTTAGATCCTGTCTCAAAAGAAAGAAAGAGAAACAGATTCAAGTCTTATTTCATTGGTAAGGATCTTGTGGCTATTTTGAATCAAGAGCCTGGATTAAACGGAAACTTCTTTCCTCTAGTACAAGTCTCTTTCTGATATGAACCTCAGCAAATAAACTGTCTTACACTGATTCTATCTGGAATAAACTGTCTTACACTGATTCTATCTGGAATAAACTGTCTTACACTGATTCTGTCTGGAATAAACTGTCTTACACTGATTCTATCTGGAATAACCTGTCTTACACTGATTCTATCTGGAATAACCTGTCTTACACTGATTCTGTCTGGAATAAACTGTCTTACACTGATTCTATCTGGAATAAACTGTCTTACACTGATTCTGTCTGGAATAAACTGTCTTACACTGACTCTATCTGGAATAAACTGTCTTACACTGATTCTGTCTGGAATTGCGTTTCTCAGTGTCACCTAGGTTGTTTTAAGTTTTAGTTGTTATAAACATTTAAGTCAGTTTTTATAACTCTATACACAATATTACTGATTTTCATTAAAAGAAAATGTGCTAAGGCGAAAACATGCCAAGATGTGTCCTTTCCTTGGCCAGATCACAAGTCAAGCTGGCGTCAGCGGCAAGTCGGTTGCTTGCTGAATATGATGGATAATACCCTCTGTTCAGTGATGAAAGTATAGAGCGACTTTTTTTCTAAATTGTCATATTGATTAAACTTTCTGGTTATCAGTCTTCTTCTAGTATAAATATCCAAGAAAACTTACAGATTGCTGTTCAAAAAAAACAAAACAAAACAAAAAAATCCTGAGTCTGACAGGCCCTTTGGAACTTCACACCATGATGCTCTTGGTTTTTCAAGGCAGCACAACAAAGTTCTGCGTGTGATGCACAGCTGTACCTTCTTGTCCCTATCAAGAAAAAATGTGCCTTGTTTCTCTAAGCGTCACTGCTTCCTTGAGTATATGTTAAATACAAAACTTTGCATATACTATGGAGGAAATACTTTGTGTTGGGGAAAAGATTGATGATTGTCAAATGATTTAATAGTGATGGCTATAACCCTGGTCCTAAAGATTTATGAATTTTCCAGGTGGAAGAAAAGTCTGAAGACTGTGCTTGTTACATTCTTGACATGTTATTTTCTTCTTTCTTTCTCTTTTTTACAGACCTTGTGTTTTCAAGCCTAATTTTGATTGGTGTGTGTGTGTGAGAGAGGGGGGGACAGAGAGGGAGAGTGTATACATGTATATATACACACACAAATACAGTTTTAACTAGTGTATATGTTCATTGTACAAAATGATGGGTTTCCTTATGACATTTTTATACATGTATATCTCAAAAGACAATAATAAATGGGAAAGTGAATTAGACAGCTCTCAAAAGAAGTAGAACAGGGCTTGTGAGGTGGCTCAGTGGTAAAGGTGCCTGCTGCCAATCCTGACAACTTGGGTTGAGTTGCCGTGTCCCTGTATGGTGGAAAGAGAGAACCAACTCCTAGATGTTGTCATCTGACTTCCTGTGGCATGTTTGTACTCACACTGATACCCGTACACACAAAATAAATAAGATTAATGTTAAAAATGTACAACATCCAATAAATATATGAAAAAAAATCAGCATCCTTAGCCATCAGGGCAACAACATCAATGCTATATTGAGATTCCAGCTTAACCAACTCAGAATTTCTATCATTAAGAAACTAACAGACACTGGTGAGGCTGAGGTTGAGGACTGAAGTAAGATTCTTGTATACCCTTGGTAGAAATATATATTAGACCATCTACTATAAAAAATAGTATTGAGTTCCTTTAAATATAGGTATGCTCTATAAGTATATATTGAACACAGTGACTTGGTTTTGAAAAACTAGCCCCAAAGAACCTTATCAATTATTCTTGTGTAAAAACATCCTACTGCGGTTTCCTGTAGCAGCAGTGCTGAGGCTCACGTGGCAATGTATGGCTAGGAAAGAAACAGAGCTTAACAAAGTTATTAGCGCCGATGCTAAGTTGGATCATTCAGTCATGAAGAATGTTAACACCCAGCCATCACTGTTGTTGTTGGGTGTGTGTTTGCAACTTGAATGGAGAGACCACCTGTCCCTGTGGAGCGTGTACTCCAACAGGAGACACGGATGAGAGTCGCCTCATGTGTGTTGTTGAAAGCTGGGCTGTGTCCTGCGAGGTGAACAGTGTGCAGTATGAAGTTGAGGGTGGGGAACACATGAAAGGAGTCCTCTAGGGAGGTTTTCTGAAGGGTGATAGCTTTACTAGAAAACTGAAATGCACAATCGAATGCTCTTATACAACTGAAGAGATAAAGAATCTAAGGAGGAGGATCGTATGAAGACAGTCGAGGCAAAAATGGTGAGCATTTTGCGGGAAGTAGTGCCACAGAGCATCTTGTGTTCTGAGTGCACATGAATCTGGAGGGAGAGGAGTAATAACACAGTCTGTCTGCATAGTGCACAGGGCCGCTGTGGAAGGAGCACCTTAAGAACATGGCTTATGTCTGGGTCTTCAGTGTTTTTCACTTGTAACCGACCTCTCTCTTCCTGTGAACTTTTACACAACCCCAGTAAGTATACAAATCAAGCATTTACTGATAAGTCATAAAGGAGTTTATTTTAGGAGCTGTAGAGAGGGCTCAGTGGTTACACTATTTGCAGAAGACACGAGTTCAGTTCCCATTCCACACAGCAGCTCACAACAACACTCGACTCCAATTCTGAGGATCTATCATCTCTTCTGGCCTCTGAGGGCACCAGGCACACATGTGGTACATATACATATATATAGGCAAACACATAAGTGAAAATAAGTCTTTTTTTAATTATTTAAAAAATTTGGTCGAATATAAAAGCACTTACTAAAAGCAAATGTACATACTCAATGAGATAAATAGGCTTGTTTAACACAGCCCAATTTAAAGATAAACTAATTTGATATTTACATGCTGAGGAGTGGTGGAGAGAAAATATGAAAAGCTGTGATTTCTATAATTAAACCACTAGGTTTCTATGAAAGTAGAAGATTTCATGCAGTAAAAATACAGCAGTCCATAGAATACAGCCTGATCATATCAGCCTGAGGCGTTTCAACCAAGTGTTCAATGAGATTTGTAGTATGATGGCATGCACAGTAAAAGTATGCATGTTGAATATTCAAAACCAAAACCGCAGTGCTTATACAATTCAGCTGGCCTAAGTGCCGCCACACCTTTAGTTGAGTTAAGTTTTGGTTGTCACACACCCAGTAACCTTTTACTGTTGCCAGGTTTGTGTGTGTGTGTGTGTGTGTGTGTGTGTGTGTGTGTGTGTGTGATTCCACACAACATTAAGTTACAGGACCCCCATAAAAAGTGTTTCAACTCGATTTAAGAAGCGGATGTGTACATTACGAAAGGAAGAGATGCCAGTGGTTTGGCAAGCTGGCACAATGGTGATAAAAAGTAGACAAATGGATTTGAATTCCATTGTAGAGGAAGTACTTCCTGATAGCTGCGGTGCAAGACGTAAATGAGATAGAAAGACTTTTGTTTATGGTTTGAGCAACTGGTGGCACACACCTTTAATCCCAACACTTGGGACGCAGAGGCAGGCAGATCTCTGTGAGTTCAAGGAGAGCCTGGTCTACAGAAGAAGTTCCAGGATAGCCAAAGATATACAGAGAACCTGTCTCAAAAAGCCAAAAATTAAAATTAAAAATAAAAGAAACAGAGGTTAAAATAAAGCCACATAAAGATGAAAGATGCACAGAGAATCTGGATACTGTATGCTATTATGTTCTCTTTGAATTGTTTGAATGCTGAGGAAGGAGCATAAATGCTGCTGAATTAATCCAAATAGGTATTTTGAAAATACCTTGACTTCAAAATTGAAGTCAAAAGATATGTGACTTTGGAGAAGAGATTTTGCTTTTGTTTCCACAGAAAATGAGAGGCTATAGGGAGGCTATAGGTTCACTCTGAGTTAAGAAAAATCAGGTTTGATCAAGGGAGACCACCTGAAAAATCTCCAGTACGAACAGATGGCCCAGATGTCTAAGTTCTGCTTCTAGAAGAGAGTCAAGACTGCTGCCTGAGATGATCAAGCCTCACAGGATACTCCAGTCAGGACTTGATCATAATTCTAAATTTTCCTTAGGTCCCCATAAGATTATCAGTGCCCCCAACCAGCAGGAAGTAGCCTGGAAAATTATGCCCACATTCCCAAAAAAATGGACTATGGATATTTTTCTTTGTTTAGAATGTTGGTTACAAGTTGTTATGGCTAATGGTCAGTGGAAAAGCTAAACAAAGGATATTAGATTCACAATTCTTGTTTGTTTTTTTTTTAAAGAGGGGGAAGTGGTGTGGGAAATGATCTGTATTCTGCCAATTTTATTTTAAAATAAACGGTGATTGGCCAGGAGCCAGGCAGGAAGTATAGGTGGGACAACCAGACAGGAAGTAGAGGCAGATCAATGAGAACAGGGAAATTCTGGGAAGAGGAAAGTCCATTCCTCTGCAGTCCTGAACCAAACACAGAAGAAACAAGATGTGACTGCCCCACCGAATAAGGTACCGAGCCATGTGGCCAACATAGACAAGAATCAATGGGCAAAGCCAGGCAATGACATGCGAATATAGATCATAAAGTTGAAGTGGACTCTTCATAGATAGTCCAGCTTAGTAGTTTACTGAAAGATTTCTTTTATCTAGACAACTTTTGTTAGGATCTACTGTGTGGTGAAGAAGGCAATAAAGTTAAGACCGATTTCAGAAGCCTGGAGCCCTGTGCAGTAGAAGAGGGTGAGGCATCCTGGACAGGGATGATGGAGAGCCCTGCTCTTCCCAGTGAGGCTGCAGTCTTTCCTCAGTCAGGACTTTGTCCATGCCTCTCTGCATTTCCTGACTTTGTACAGGTCCAGAGCGGAGTGAGGGGGTTGTGCTTATGAGGGAAGATAGGGGATGCCAGAGAGAGCGCATCTTCATTTTGTCTAGTCAAAAAAATGTGCTGTAGATTTTTTCCTTGTCTTTCCAAGTTTTGTTTCCAATTAAGAGTGATTGAGCAATATTTTTTACATGTATTTCAATTTTTCACTTGTCCATGAATGAGTACATATATATAAATATCAAATCTGGAATATTTAATATTTTGAGACTACGCATGCATACTGCTTCAGATTTATTGGGTAATGTTTTTTCTCTTAAGTAGGTGTTGGGGTTAGAGAACTTGTTATTCCCTCAGTACTTTTTCAGTAACCTACCATAGTTACAAAGTCTTAGTAAAAATAAATGGGAGCCAGAAGTGGTAACTACATGCCTGCGATCCAAGCACTCAAGATAGAATCTAGTATGGTCCACATGAGGAGTTGCGGGCCATCCAGGCCTGTATAGTATGGCCTTGTTTCAAAGTAAAGAAAGCATGAGGGCTTTGTGTGTGTGTGGTTTCTTACATATTATGACTTTTATCCAACCCGATGAACAGTTATGCAGTGGCTCACCTGTAGTTCCAAGGTTCTGGATTTGGGGCCTGTTTTGTTTCTTAGATTAGGCCTCTGAAGTCTAGGTTCCCCACCTCAAGCTCTGAGTGCAGACGCTAAGTGTGTACCACTATGCCTGGTAAGTTTCTCTATAATTTTAAATTTCGCACTAAGCAAGACTGTCTGTCTTCCCATTCTGCATTAAGTATATATTTATTAAAAACCTCAAATATAAGAATAATATTATATATGTAATATATTATAATTAGAAAATAAATTAACATTTTAAATAAAATTTTTTCACTTAAGCAGTTATAGATTATTGTCAGTCTTACTTTGCAGAAAACATTTTTCAAGTATTTTCTATTGTGGTTGGTCATATATTATCAATAGGATAAATATGTGGATTTTTTTCTTCATCTTCTAGTTTTCTAATATGTGAACACAAATCAGATAACATTAGCTGCTCCCTGAGAAAATACAGCAATCCTTTGAAAGCGGTGTTCCTCTCATGAACTCTTGCCCAACTCGACACTTTTCTCATTGCCTTGTTAGCACAGAGGAAGGGTTGAAATCCACCCTCTCCCTGCTACAACCATACACGGACTCTACACACTTAGATTATGTGGAGCTTCCTCCAAAGTAAGATTTGTGTGATCCAGCAGTTCTGCTTTGTGGAATGGTATGGATCTAAAAGGCTCCTGCAGAGGCTGGTGCTAAAGGCTTATCTGTGATAGATGATTGTTGTCTGAGGTTTCTGTCCTGGTCCTGCAGTCCTTCAGTCCCAACGAATCACACAGAGGTCTACCTCAACTATAAACTGATTGGCCCAGTATCTCAGACTTTTCTTATTAACTAATTCTTATAACTTATATTAGCCCATAATTCTTGTCTATGATGGCCAAGTGGCTTGGTACCTTTTTCGGCCAGGCAGTCACTTCTTGCTTTCTCTGTGGCTGGGTTACGACTGGAGACTGAGCTTCCCTCTTCCCAGAATTTTCCTGTTCTCATTGCCCTGCCAATTCTTCCTGCCTGGTTATTGGCCAGTCAGCATTTTTGTTGCAAGGAGAGTGGGCCCTTTATTTGTCCCGGCTGCCCGGATAGCTTACACCCGAAATAACCACACAGAAACTGTATTAATTAAATCACTGCCTGGCCCATTATCTCTAGTCTCTTCTTGGCTAACTCTCACATCTTGATTTAACCCATTTCTATTAATCTGTATATCACCCCGAGGCCGTGGCTTACCGGGAAAGACTCAGCAAGTCTGACTCTGGGGGCTCCATGGCGCTTCTCTCACTCTGCTTTCTTTCTCCCAGAATTCAGTTCTTTCTCCTCTGCTTACCTAAGTTCCACCCTATCAACTAGGCCAAGGCAGTTTCTTTATTCATTAACCAATGAAAGTAACACACAAACAGAAGGAACTCCTACACCACATTTTATTAAAAACAATACAAGGCCGGGATAAAAGGCCATTGTCCCACAGCAGAGGATGTTATTAGGAGATGGAGCCCTTGAGCACAGCTCCAGGGTCATACCTCTTGTTCCTGGGCCCATTCTCCTTTGCTCCTCAACTGTCCTGAGGGGAGCACGGACGACCTTGTGCTCTCCTTGTTCCTGGGCCCATTCTCCTTTGCTCCTCAGCTGTCCTGAGGGAAGCACGGACGACCATGTGCTCTCCTTGTGGTTTTGCACCTGATAAAGTTATAAAGGTGGAGCTGGCCATTTGTGAACTAAAATACCCGGAAGTGTTCTTGGTGACAATGACTGTGTGAATATAGTAACACAGTATGTATCTGGAAGACGTGAGAACAGGAGTACAGATGCATGGATGGTCACATTCACAGCGGCCTTCCTCACAACAGCTGAAAGATGCATGGATAAAACAGCACGTGCACACAATGGAACGTGAGTCTACCTTTAAGAGGGAGTTCTGACACGTGGTAGGCACAGATTAACCTCAAGGACAATATGAAATAATAGTAGCAATATGGCAAATGTGGTTATGATTTCCACTTGCACTCTGACACAAAAGAGAATAGTTGTGGCCAAGATTAAAGTATTGAGGTTTGATAGGTACAAACTTTTCTTGGAAAAATAAATTTTGAGGTCAGTGGTAGTGAATACAGAACAATGTGAGTGTCCTTTGGACCTCTTCATTTAAAAACAGTTAAAATGATAAGCTATGTATGCTATATAATTTTTGCCACAAGATAGCCTGAAAGACAAGTTGTTAAATAAGCATATTACAGCAAACAAAGTATTTTTTAAAAAATCTTCCAAAAATGAGACCAGACTGGGAGTACTGCCTCAAATAGGAGAATTTTCTCTTCACATCAAAGGTGGTCCTTAGTAATGAAAACTGGAAAGGAGAAAGGCCACAACACAGCAAGAACCTGAATCATACGCACACACCTCTTAGTGGAACGCACTTAAGGACTAAGTATTGTAAGATTCTGTCTGTTAAATTCATCTGAAGGTTACAAGTGAGTTTCTATTTTGGCATTTAAGTAAAAGGCTCCAGAGACAAGGTTGCCCTGGTCCTAGACTGTAGTCTGTTAGTTTATAAGATTTACTTTTTTTTTCTATTCAGACCTTCACAGTCTGCAAGGCAAAGATGTGTATGCCACCTTTTCCCAACCTTGCATTGTAAAGCCTTTTCTTGCTACAGTTTTAAAGCTTAGATAGCAAGAAGAAAAGTTTGGGATACATCCATTCAAACTTATTAAGTTGACAAGCCAAGCCAATAAAAACAAAATAAGATGCAAGAATTAGTACATGCTACACAGAAGGTTGAGCACATAGTAGTCTGGGACTTTTATAACGTAGCGCAGTATTTTTTAAAATGTCTACAATTTATTTGACTGACTTCGTGATAACAGAACAAGCCAATCATAGGTGTTTCTCTTGGAATGAAAAGAGGGAGCGAAGGTGTAGACTATACAGCCAGAAAAGCTTCCATTCTCTGGGAACCCAGTGCTATTTTCGCTGGTGTTCTGATATCTGGTGAAAATACTCTTTCCCTATGAAAGCGAAAGGTTTCTCAGGTCACTACCTGTGAGTCTGATGATATATTCCCTAAAATTGGGTGAGGATGTACCCGATCCTTTTTCTCGCGGTGGCAGCAACACTAACCGAATGCAGAACCCTTTCTTAAAATGTAGCGCAGTGCAATCAGAACTAAATTCGGACTCCTCATCGTATCAGCGTGACCCTGTAGAAGTCTTGGTGCTCACAAACCTGGGAGGAACGCCAGAGGGCAAGCAAGCTGGAAGTCTCAAGAGGTCCTTAAGCCCCAGGAAGCACAGCCGCCCCGAGAGCCGCGTCGCCGCCCGGTGGCGTCACTTCCCGGGGCCGGAGCTCCGGGCTCGGGCTGCAGTTTCCGACAGGTGGATGGTGCTGCCCGAACCTTGCCTCTCAGGCTTTTAAAAGCAGGTCTAGTCAGAGCTCCTCTCCAGCTCCCCGCCGAAAGGGACTCCGTCGCTTCCGAGCCAGCTGTGGTACCCAAACTGAGGAAATCCAATTCGTCTGCGGTGGCCGTGGGAGTCGTGGGCGCTCACGACTCGGATCTGCGGGTAGTTCGCTGCATCCCGGTCCCTGCAGGTCCGCTTTCCCGGTTGAGATGTTCCCTTTTGTTTCTAACCCCAGTCTTGCTCGACCCACACATGCTTTGCAGTGTGGAAATGCTAGGGGGTGTTTATATTTAGTGGTGGATTGCTATCTCTGGGGGGTGGCGCGGTGGGAAGAAGGATTTAAAAGCTTGGTGGGGAGGGGGGACAAACCTGCTATAAAAAATGGAGATGTGATTCCAAACACTGGATAAAAGTGTCTGCAGTTGTTTTGGCCGAGACGCATTTCTTTTAGAATGAGCTTTATGGAAGGACTTGTTTCCAAACTACAAAATTAAATCTTGAGTGGTGGGCGTATATTTTAATAAGCGGAACCATGTGCTGTACACTCTGTTTTGGAGAGGAGGCTCAGGAAATGGGGTGGGGGGTATCTGTTCTATTTGCCATTAGTTTTTAAATTTTTAACTTCATTTTAAGTAGGACTATCCACACAACCAGTATACAATAACATTAGCTGTTGTATAAAGTTCAAGTTGAGCATCGTTTACCTAACATGCCTGAACCAAAAAGTGTTCAAATTTCAATAGTTTTTTTAAATTTTGGGATGTGTCATATACATGATATATCTCAGGATGAGACGCAAGACTAAACGTGAAATTCATGTTTTATTTGCATCCTATAAATATAGCCAACGCAATTTTATATAATAGTTCTAGTGTTTCTTATATTTCCACTAGCAAGTTGGGTGGGGAGAGTGGTTTGGATTTTAACTTTAGGGGATGCTCAACTTGGAATATTAATGATTTTGTATGTTTCTCACTTTTGTAAAATCTAATTTGGTATTCATTGATTTATAGGACCTTTGTAAGATTTTGACAGCTTTTACTAATGCTCTTATCGTTTTTGCAAGACTGAGTACATAAATATTCATTGTTTTAAGTAGTTGAATTAATTGCAAATGACAGTTCCAAATCATATTTCTGTAATTCTTTTCCAGGAATTATCTGTAGAGTAGTAAGTATGCTAATATTAGGGAAGACAGCAGGAGTTTTTGCCAAGCCACCAAAGAGGAACGTTTATGGGTTTTTGAGAAGTCTTAGTGTTTGTCCTGGAGTACTGTCTCCTCCTAAGCTGGTCCTGGGGATCGAAACCAGCTGTGACGACACAGCTGCTGCCGTGGTTGATGACACTGGACGCGTGTGGGGAGAAGCCATGCATTCCCAGACTGAAGTGCATTTGAAGTAAGTAGAGACGATTTTGCTCATTCCTAGTTTTCTGGTATTTTTGTTTTGTTTTTTGAAAAAGGAAAATGAAACTATCTTTTGTATTTATCATGTATAAAAGTCAAATTTTGATAGTTGAATTCCTATTCTATTGTGTAAAAATCGCTAAGTGCCACTATATAGAGCCACACCTTGCGATACAGGCCTTTAATACCAACGCTTCCATGGCAGAGGAAGGTGGATGTGAGTTCCAGGCTAGACAGTGCTGCTTAGTTGTCTCTAAACACACAAAAACCTTCCCCTAAAGATTTCTCTTTCTCAAGTCAACCCTCCTAAGGATGCAACCCTCCTTGTTCTTTCAGCAGCTCCATCCAGGCCTCTTTCCTTCTTTTCCTACAGACTCTTTGATTAGCTCAGAGCAGACCAGCCAGAATCCACTTCCCAGCTTCCTGTTCTCCTGAGTTCCTGCCCCATCCCCACTAAACCCTCCTGCTGCTCAGCCTTCTGATGCATCCTTAGCTCTGCATTTTTTTACTCCAAATTTTCCTAAATAAAGGCAAATCACCCTGAAAAAAACAAGCACACAAAAACCTGCTGTGGAAATGTCTCACACCTTGTCATGACCTCTAAGGCCCTCTACAGCCCACAGTGGGTTTCAACAATCCAGTCCTGATGACGAAAAGAAGCAAAGCTCATTCCCAGCCCTTACTTTGAATCGTTTTTCTCTCAGTGTGCCTTTCTTCCTGTATGTATGTTTGTGGTTTCAACACCAGTCCCAAGAAATCATGACCTGATGGTTGGGGGGAAAATCCTGTTCACAGTTACACATATAATTCAAATCAGTACTTAGAATGTTGCTGTATTAAAGCTTAGGTTTATAAACCCAGCTGTTTGCAGAGGGCCACAGGACTGGGTATAAAATGCAGAATACACCCAGCTGTTTGCAGAGGGCCACAGGACTGGGTATAAAATGCAGAATACACCCAGCTCTAGCCAAGTCACTCAGGAATTAATACTTAAGTATTAATTATTAAGTATTAAGTATCGGAATTTTCAAAAGAAAGTGAAAATCCACATTTTAAATGTAATCTCTAGATTTTTTAAAATTATGGACGAATTCAAAACACATTGAAATACATCTGTAAGTTATGAGTTTCCAACGTTTGAAGAATGAAGTCTGTCTGATACTATTTAGTATTGTCTCACTAATTTTAGGCAAATTTTTTTATCCTCTCTGATTTCTTTTTCATATCAGTAAACAAAAATAGCAGCTTCCTTAGTGAACTGGAAATAATTTATGGAGAAAATAAAGCCTCAAATGACACACGAAGGTAAATGAACTGGAAGGTCCTTTTGTCATGTGATGCACACAGACCTACAGAAAGCTACCAGTGCATGGCAGCACAAAGTTAATATCAATAATTACCATGTTGTGGATATCTTGATTTATTTTTAGATGCGGTGAACTTTTGAATGTTACTTTCACTGGAAAGCATACTCTGACCTCGTTTTCTAAATTAGGTTCATTGTATATCACTATGTCCTGCAGTTTTTCTTTCTAATTCTTTTTACAATTTATACATTCGTTTGCCCGCTCATAAGCTTTCCTCCAATCAACCCTGGCTCTAGTAATGAAGTCTCTGTCTGGACTGACCGCTGTGCTGCTCCTACTGCCTCTGCTAGCACCATGTCTTGATCCCTCACAGGTCCTCCGTAGAGAGGGAAAGGACACTACCAACAAAGGCAAAAAGACAAGAACATTCTGTTTTGCCAGAGCAGAGGCACTTGAGTGGGGTGCCAGGGAAGTGTGTTCTGTGCTATCATCCACCCAGCTCAGCTTAGCAGGAATTGAAAACCTACCATTGTCAGACAGTACCTGGGACACCGTGAGTCCTAATATGAAGACGATCTATGATTTTTGCCTGAATCACCCACCATATCAAATGGATTTGCCACCAGTGTTGGGGTCGGGGTGGGTATTTCCAGGTTCTTGACCTCTTTTTCAAAGAATTGAAAGGGGATCACACAGATTCACACAAGAATCAAAATGACAGTGCTGGTTGTAAATGTTTACTGTCCAGATTGGCAGCCGGCCACGTGACTAAGAGTACTCAGGTCTGATTCTTGCTCAGGACCTACTTTCATGGCGTTCAAAGGAGGGATTGGTTACTCAGGGACAGAATTCGGGTGCTTCTTTGTTTGACAGATTAGATCATATATTCATTTTTTCTTTTGTGTATGTCGTCTTCCATATGCTGCTGTTTAAACATGTGCGTGCCGTTATTCATAGACATAAGACAATAAATAGAAGATTCACTTTAAAAGGTTAATAGAGGACATAGTTTTGCACATGCATCCAAACAAGTTACGCTGGGTCAGCCTTTCTGTTCTTATTCTGGGATGGTGGGGATACATTTGAATAAAAACTGTCAAAATTTGATTATTACAGGGCCAGAGAAATATCTACCATTGTTCAGAAACAGGAGTACACATAGCCCCATGCAGGCTGGGCATGGAGAGGTTGCTAAATGCATTGTTTGGAGAGGGGTGTGTATGCCTAGTGGGCACAGGTAAAGTAACTAGGCTGCCAAGTGCATATTACAAGGGAGGATGTGGGCATCATCCAGAACCAAGTGGGGATCCCCAGGTACTAAACTGTCTGCTATGCCTGCCTGCCTCAAGCAGTGGTGTACTTCCACACACAGCTTAGCACTGTGCATTGAGACCATGCATGTTTTCGGCTTCCTTGTCTATAAAATCCGGTAATCATGATGGCATTGTCTTCAATATGAATTCCTTTAGAGCACCTGCTGCCGTTTTTGGCAAGTATAAGCAGCTCAGTAAAATCTAGCCATAGCAACACTCGTGTTACTGTCGAGACAGATAGTGAACAGGTCTGCGAGATAATGGGGCGTGGTGATGAAATCACTGCTTGCGAGCATCCCCTCTTCCAGACCTTCGCTGCCTCAGCAGCTCACAGCCATGTCAGCCGTTCAGTGGTGCTAAACACAAGCCTCAAATGCGGCTTGGGATAGTTCTGTCCGTTCTCAATAACTTAGTTAATCCTCTCTTGTCCCTTGCCTAGACTCCAGATTTCAACGATTTCCTTCTTCATTAGTCATCTGCATTCTCCATACAAGTTAAAATATGTCTAGAAAAGGTTGTCATTAGTTAGTTGAGAATAAGGCCATAGTCTTTCTCATTGTTTATCTTTATCGTTTAGCATAATTTCTAGACAATAAAATACCAAGGAAGGCGTGGAACGGATATAAAACAAGGAAAACATGAGCAGGGGAAAGGACTGGAACGCGAACTCTCACATCCCAGTCAAGTAAATATTCTCAGTTGGAAAATAAAAGTCAACGACAGATTGCTTTCTAGTGTCTCCTGGCATCACAATCTACAGTGGTCTCCAAGAGTCGGAAGACCCAGCTAGAAAAGTAGAGAGGCATTGAGTGTGGAGACAAGGTCAGAGTGAGTGTTGAAGGGACACTGCGGTGGCATGTTAGTAAAGGCCCCTGCTGATCTGACCTCCACATGCCCCCCATAAATAAATAAAAATGTCATCTAAAAATGTAAATTGAATATTAGACTTTTTACAGATGAGCCCTGAGTACTGTTGCTACTAATAGAGAATAGGAATATCGAATAAGTGTATTTAAATAAGTTTTTAAAATTTTGTTACAAGATGAACTTGTTGATGTATTTACATCCTCGCTCCCTGAAAAAAAGTGTATTATATATAGATAATATAATTAAATAGTCATTGAATATTGTGAAGATTTTTATTTCTGTGTATAGAAACCATCCCATATGGTCTGGCAATGCCAAGGATTTTAAAATGATGTTTTGCAACAGAGGTGAACTTCTACAGACTTGTAAAACTGCTTCCCAGCCTGTAAGCCAGTTACACGTTACTGTATGTGTTGCTAGCCCCGCTCTGCCCATCGTTTTTCATCCTGGAGACTGAGTGTGAGGCCCTGCGTGTCTTAGACAGGTGCTTTCCCCCGGAGCTGCGTTCCCAACCCTCCCTGCTAACTTTTAACTCCGTGTTTGGAGTGATCATCCATTGTCCCACATCAGCTGGAGATCTCCACTGCTAACCCCAAGTACTAGATTCCCAAACTTTATTTTAGGATTGCAAGCTATCCCCTGTCCTTGTCTGACCTCCAGTGCCGTGTGTTTCAAAATAAACCTTCACAAGACAGTCTTCATATTTCTTACTGCTCATATTTGTTTCTCCCAGTCGTTCCTAAAAAATATGAGTCATCTTTGATGCCTGGGCCCCTCATGGTCTTTAATGCAGTTTACTATAAGTTACTTTAGACAAATAACTCTTGCATTGATTTCTAAGATTCTCTCCTTGGAGATTAATTAGAGCTAAATACAGTTCTAGCCTGCCCTTCCTTTGCTCATGACCTCTTTGGAATGCTTTATGAGGTTGTTCTGGTGACCTCACGCATCAGAAATAAACCGTAGCAGTCTTGAACACAGGATGAAAAGTCAGCAACAATATTGAACTCTTCCCAGTCCTGCGTTATAAAGCTCACAATGTTAGCATACATACTAACCCAGTGGTCCATTTGCACACAGTGTTAGCATACATACTAACCCAGTGTCCATTTGCACACAGTGTTAGCATACATACTAACCCAGTGGTCCATTTGCACACAGTGTTAGCATACATACTAACCCAGTGGTCCATTTGCAAGAATGCCTTCAGATGTAACTTGTTTTCCTTCTTTCCTAGTTTTTTAAAGACTGTCTTCCTCCTTTTTCCTTCAGAACGGGTGGAATTGTTCCTCCAGTAGCTCAACAGCTTCACAGAGAAAATATTGAGCGAATAGTAGAAGAAGCCCTTTCTGCCAGCAGAGTCTCGCCACGTGACCTCTCAGCGATTGCAACCACCGTCAAACCAGGACTGGCTTTAAGCTTGGGCGTAGGCTTATCATTCAGCTTACAGCTAGTAAACCAGTTTAAAAAGCCATTCATTCCTATTCACCATATGGAGGCTCACGCGCTTACCGTCAGACTGACCAGCAAAGTAGAATTTCCTTTTTTAGTTCTTTTGATTTCTGGAGGTCACTGCCTGTTGGCCTTAGTCCGAGGTGTTTCAGATTTCCTGCTTCTTGGGAAGTCTTTGGACATAGCACCAGGTGACATGCTCGACAAGGTACTGTCTCAGAAGTCGCTCTGTTGGTTCTTCCAGATAAATAGCTGTATACAGACTAGTCATCTAGGTCGTTCTGAGCAATGCCCCTTACTGAAAAGCTTTTTAAAAACTCCTGCAAAAGGCTGGGTGGGTAGCAGGGTAAACCACAGGTTCAATGCCAGCCTTGGCTATTTAATGACTTTGAGGCAATCCTAGGCCATGAGGCAAGGTCTTATCTCAAAAAATCAAAAGTTGTGGCCTGGAATGGTGGTGCAGACTTTTAATCCTAGCATTTGGGAGGCAGAGGTATGTGGATCTCTGTGAGTTCAAGCTCCAGGACAGCCAAGAGTACATAGAGAGAAAAAAAAAAAAAAAAACATGAAGAGTTGTAATAAGTTTTTTTCTTCTTTTATATAGGGTTTCATTCTGTAATCCATGCTGGAGTCAAAACTCATAGAGATCCTCCTGCTTTAGTCTCCCATGTGCTGGGATTACAGGTGTGAATCACCACTGTGTCCATCTCAATTTTGTCATATTTAGCCATTTAATAAAATGGTAATTTTATATCTATATGTAACTCAAATCCTTTGTAGTTATTGTTATATATTTAGTCAAATATTCTTCTGAAAGTGTTTGGGAAGCTATAGCACTGTGGCATGCTGCCAAAATGTCATGATATACAGATATTAGGAGCAGAGCATTGTGGTACATACTTTTAATTCCAGCACTTGGAGGCAGAGGCAGGTGGATCACTGCGAGTTCAAGGTCTGCTTGGTCTACATAGTGAGTTCCAGGCCAACTGGGGCTATATAGTGAAACCCTGTGAGGGAAAAGTAAAGACTAACACGGAATTCAGAATCTACTGCGTAATGGCTAACATCACACCCGAGTTTCTTGAGAAGTATGGAGCCTACTGCCATCCACAAAACAGCCGAAGCAACAGAGGGAAAGAACGAGCCAGATTCTGATTTTCAAAGTTAATCGTTAAATAACCATCCTCATCAATTTTCCAACCCCAGGGTAAGAGAAAAGCTAGGGAGGCAATGCTTGGGATGCTTTGTTCAGGTGGTTCAAGAAAAGCCTTGCCTGATTTCCTGAAATTAGCCATAGTCTCTGTATTCATTCAGGATTTTAAGTAATTTTTGAATTCATTTTCTTTATGCCTTGTGATATCAAAATGTGTAGTCTGTGACTCATTTAAGAATATACTTTTTAATGTCATTTATTACAGGTATTGACTCGCATATTTTGAGCCATCCATTTATCCCTGGATAAAGCTAACTTGGTCATAGTGGGTAATCTTTCTTTAATTAATTTATGATCAAAATATATTATCATTTGTTTTTAATAGGTGGCAAGAAGACTTTCTTTAATCAAACGTCCAGAATATTCTACAATGAGTGGTGGGAAGGCTATAGAACATTTGGCCAAAGAAGGAAATAGATTCCATTTTACTCTCAGTCCTCCCATGCAGAATGCTAAGAACTGCAATTTTTCTTTTACGGGACTTCAGCATGTTATCGATAAGCTAATAAAACAGAAGGAGAAGGAAGAAGACATTGAGAAGGGGCAAATCCTGTCTTCCGCCGCAGACATTGCCGCTGCGGTGCAGCACGCGACCGCATGCCACCTTGTCGTGAGAACTCATCGTGCTATTCTGTTTTGCAAGCAGAGAGAGTTGTTACCGCCAGCTAACGCAGTATTAGTAAGCTTCGTCCGCTCACCCGCTAGTAACCGTTCATTTCCCAGCGTGTCACTTTGGATTTAGGGTCTTGTGTCTCATGCTGGACAGTGTAGAACAATACAGAAGAAAAGCGATGTATACCCATTATGAAGGTAGACGTAACATCTTTATGGAGCATATATAGAGTCTGTGTAGAAAAACAAAATCCCAGGCTACATTTTCTCTTTGAATTTGAAGAGGATTTACAATAAAGAAACCAGAATAGCCATTGTGGTTCCTATTTTTAGAAAATTAGGTTCCTCCATCTTTTAGTGAAATCCTTTTACATGTGCTTATACGACTTGATAATCTTCCTGTTTAACAGGTCTTAAATCTTTGAAAATGGAAATGTCTAAATTTGACAGTTCGCAAGATGGGATATTAAAAATAAATATTTAGAGATGATGGTTTCATGAGAGCTGGGTAGCCAGTGACAATAACCAAAAGTACAAATGCAGTCTAAAATATTGTATTGTGATTGCAAATGTGACTGAGACACTTTCTGATACTAAGAAAATATTTAAAAAGCTAGCAGTGAATACGTGCTGGCTTAAAACTGTGATTAGTATCTCCAGATTTTTATTACGCAAATACTCCTCATTTAGCCCCAAATAACTTCTTGTTGGATAAAGCTGGTTTTCTCCGCAAGTGTAGTAACAGCTTGCTTCATATCCGTACGCGATAGCATTTGATACTCGTCTTCCCTATTCTTTCAGGTTGTGTCTGGAGGTGTTGCAAGTAACTTGTACATCCGAAGAGCATTGGAAATTGTGGCGAATGCAACACAATGCACTTTGTTGTGTCCTCCTCCAAGACTGTGCACTGATAATGGCATTATGATTGCATGGTAAGGCACAAGATAAGATGTGATTTATTTGTAATCATCTATTTAATCATTAACATCTTACCATACTACATTTTCTTTCTTTAGACCTTGAGGCTGTTGATTTTTGTTTCAGTGTTATTTTTGTCTTTGCTTTATTACTGTTTTTCAGGAATGGGGTTGAAAGATTACGTGCCGGCTTGGGCGTTTTACATGATGTAGAAAACTTCCGGTATGAACCAAAGTACGTAGTACCATCATTTTCATGTTTACACAAATTAATTATAAAAGAGAAAGAAAGCCTGGAGTATGGTTTTTTACATAAGAAGTTTTTGTTGATATTCTGGTTGGTACTTTAAGGAAAATTACTGGTTTTCATTGATATAGTTGAGAAATAGTTGATATGAAATATTTCTGCTACAGAATCAAATTATAAAAATTTTTCCCAGCCATATATGAGCCATGGTCTGTTTCTATAGGTCCTGAATACTGTTGATGCATTGTTTATTTCTTACAGAAAAGCACACATTTTAGGACTGGAGAGATAGTTTAGAGTGCTCACTGCTCTCACAGACGACCTGGGTTCTGTTTCCAGTACCCACATGCGGCTCACAGCTACCCTTCCTCCAGCTTGAGGGGATCCAGCACCCTGACCTCCATGGCTCCTGAATGCAGATGGTATACATGCATGCACTCGGGCACACACATACACATAAAATATTTTTTAATAACAGGAAGGAAGCCCTCTCCATGAGCTGTACTTTTGTGATGTGTAGCGTCATCCAAGGGCAGTTAGCGTATTAGCAAATTTACGGGAACCATGAAGATAATATGCAGGGATGTTGTAACTGTGCTCCTCCAGGAATCGATGTGCGTAAGCCAGGAGGCAGCTGTTTACTGTAAGCTTATGGCCTCTCTCCAACCGTAGTTCCAAGAGCAGTTTTTAAATTTGCTATCAAGTTCTGTTCAGGTTAGGGAATAATTTAGGACAATTATGTTTCCCAATCTGACATAATTATATGTGGGCATTATTTCTTCTGCTACTTTGAACTTCTCGGCTCCAGAGAGTTGTGCTTGTGGTGCAGACTGTTGATGTTGGTTGTGGGTGGCCAGAGTTTAGGGTGGTGTCTGAAAGACCCACTTGGTGCTGCTTATCAGATGATACTGGCTGCTCACTTGTGCCCCCTTGTGGCAGTGTCGAGGCTGGAGCTGATGGCTTTATCCTGCTGGGGCCAGGTCTTACCTTGAGGAGTATCATCGAAAAGGGGGAGTTTGAGGTTTCACTTTGTTTACTGAGAAAGAATAGATAAGATGGGTGAGCGGGGAAGAGCTTTCAGTCTGGAAGAGCAAGGGCAAGGACAGACCAACTGTGGACTCTGAGAAGTCATGGAAACCGAGGGAACAGCAAACATATGAACAAATGTAGGCTTGGCTTATGTGTTAAAATGTGCTTTTCATTTTGACCTCTGTAAAAGACTATGGCATCTTTTGTTTTTTTTTTATGGTTCATTTTAGGGGTTATTTTTCCACTTGCTTTTTTGTTGTTTGTTTGATAGTTTGTAGAATTCAAGGTTCTGCATGTGTTTAAACAGACACTCTGCCATTGAGCCATTGAACTATATATCCCCTGCCTTCATTTTGTTTTAAACTTACTGGTTTACAGTACTTTGGAGCAGTAGAAGTTGTAAATACACCTCACAATTCAGTTTTCTTATGAATGAGGTGGTGTCGCGCATCGTCCTGGTTTGTGTATAAGGATCATCATCACCTATGCCAACTCCCCGTGACTTCCACCATTGTCCCGGCTCCAAGCCGATAATGTGAAGAAGTTGTAGGAGCTTGGGAAGCAAGTGTAATGTGATGTGGCCTCTGGTTTTCATGCAGATGTCCTCTTGGAGTAGATATATCCAAAGAAGTCGCAGAGGCTGCCATAAAAGTCCCACAATTAAAAATAACAATTTGATTTGGGATTTTTAAAGGTCTTTACAGGTAATGTTTCAAACAATAAAATTAAGTTTTATCTTTTTGGTATCAAGTTATATAAATATATTAGATTTCAAGACTTTTAGTATGCATGTGTTTATGTGTGTATATGTGTGTGTGTATATGTGTGTGTATATATGTGTATATATGTGTGTGTGTATATATGTGTGTGTATATATATGTGTGTGTGTATATATATGTGTGTATATATATGTGTGTGTATATATATGTGTGTGTGTATATATATGTGTGTGTGTGTGTGTGTGTGTGTGTGTGTGTGTGTGTGTATGTGTGTGTGTGTTCCTGAAGGGGCACATGAGTGTGCATGGTAACAGGAGCCATTCACAGTTCAGGTGTTAGACCAGGAATGCTGTCCACCTCCCTTGAGACCAGGCTTCTCACTGTCTACAAGTTTTAACAGATATTTTAAAATATATATATATCTTTGGGAGAAATACAGTGGTTCTTTTGATTCCTGGTCCCATGTCATGGATCCTAAATTGTTTCCCCTTTTCTCAGGAGAGTAGACACTAGTTTTGATTACTACTACTGCAGGAGACTGACTTCTTCAATGAGAGTAGTTGTAAAATCGAACCAGGTGTCAGCTGTATCTAGCCACAAACCCCTGAGTTATGACGAAACCTGACCAACAAAATATGGATTACTATTTGAGCAGGTTTTTAGGTGTCATGCTCAGAAGAAGACTATGTACTTTTAATTTTTGTCTAATTGGGCCACATAGTTTCACACCCATTATTTTCAAAATTGTGTTTACTAAAATGAAAATAAACGAGATGAGAAAGGTTTGTTTTGGATAATTTTCTCTGAAACTTGGTATTGCAGATAGTGTAAATTTATCATTTTGTTTCTGTCTAAAGTAGCTATATACTGTTTGGAGCAGTAAGCTCATTCCTACTGGGGCTGCCAGAGATGGCTCGGTGGTTAAGAATACTTCTTGTTCTTGCAGCTCACCAGTGTCCATAACTCCAGTTCCAGTGGATCCAGCATCCTCTTCTGACCTCCCAGGGCACCAAGCATGCATGGGGAATACAAACATAAAAGCAAGCAAAACACTCATACACTCAAATTTTTAAAGTGATAATAAATCTTAATTTTTTTTTAAAGGACCAGTGTTACTATGTCCACTGATTTGGCCACTAACTGTTTATATTTTGCCCTCTATACTGGACCAAGTTGTTAATTTGGTGAACTTTGTAATCTTTGGTGACATGCTTATGGAAAAGGTAAAGATAAAAAATTTATCTTTAAAAACCTTTGTTTTCAGGTAACTCACTTTATAACATTCCAACAGAAGAATTACAGGCATGTACAACCATTCTTAACTAGAATGAAAACATATCTCATCTTAGTCCTGTTTTAAGGTAGCTTCTCAGAAAGTTCCAGAAATAATTCTTTTATTCAATTAATGATCACCTGTTTTCTCCTAGAAATGGAGTGTCTGGAAATAGCCATTACTTAAATTAGCTTCTTATTCTTTGTTGTTAGATTGCTGTTATAGCTAGGATTGGTAAAGAAATAACAAGTAAAAGCAACAACTAGTTCAGGAATTTACATTTTATATTTGGATTTGTGTTTTGTGTATGTGATTATGAATTAACAAACTACTTTCTGTGACTACTACTATAGGTTCATATAAATTATCAAGGAAAATTTACCAAAACTTATATTATGAATATATTTATAATCTATGTTTTGAAAATGTTAAAAGCTGTTCTAGGTGTTTTAATCATGCCTGTATGTTAAATTACTTCATAATACAAATAAGGGGAAAATATAGCTAACAGAAATTATTGAACCCTGGATAGCAGCCATGTCTTTTAATCCTTTGAGTACTTGGCTATGAGGAATGAAAAGGAAGGAAGGGAAAGGAGGTTGGAATCAGGGAGCAACACTGAACTCTTCATCAACACATGCCAAATTTACCTTACAGTGAAACTAAGGGCTGGGTGGGTCGCTGAGACCAATATCTCACTCACTAGGACTCACTATAGCTCACACTGGTTTTGAACTCTTAGCAAACCTCCTGTATGAATATCCCATGTCCTTGATTACAGTTATGTTCCAGCACACATGGTAAAGCTCAGTATGTCTGTATATGATTTTTTTAAGAGAAAATAATAGAATGATAAAAAATTAATCTTGATTAATTTTTGAAGAGTTGAGGGTATCCTTCCCTGTGAGGTTCAAGGAGCTATGCCAGAGAGGAGCCAGAGGGGATGGATGGCTCCAGGGAAACAGTAGTCTCCAGACACAGCAAGACTGATGTACATATGAATTCAGATGTGGCAGCATGCACAGGGCCTCCACAGATTCAAGCCAGAGAGGGTCCCAATGCTGAGAGGAGAAGTGTGATGTAGGATTCTCCTTTGTATATTGTGAATATGTTTTGTTACTGTTGGTTATTAAAGAATCTGCTTTGGGCCAATAGCAGGGTAGAATAAAGCCAGATAGCAAATCAGAGCAGAGATATAAAAAGTAGGCAGAGTCAAAGAGATACCATGTAGCTGCTGAAGGAGACAGATATCGGAACTTCACCCAGTAGGCCACAGCCTTATAATATAAGTGGGTTAATTTATGATGTAAGAGTTAATTAATAAAAAGCCTGAGCTAATAGGCCAAGCAGTGTTATAATTAATAGAGTTTCTGTGTGATTATTTTCAGATCTGGGCAACTGGAAAGTGAACAAGCAGTTGCTGCCTACAACTGGCGCCCAACATGGGGCACGAACCCATGACTCAGAGAAGGGAAATGAGTGAGTAGTCTCTTTACAGAAGTGAACATGAACTCACATCCCTAACCAACCAACTGTCCCCAACTGATTATCCACTTGCAAAGGAAAGATTATTTTTCTCCAGTGGGGTCTAGTTGGGTATATTAACCACACTGGAGGACAGGCTTTATGCCCAGCAGAAGATGGCCAACACAGAGTGAACTCAATGGCATTTTTGTAGACTTTTTGTCTCACATTGCTTTGTTTGGACATTTTTGTCTTTTGCCTTTATAATGTGGTTCCAATTTTGTGTTTTGATGGGATTTGTGTGTCTTTGCCTTTTATGTTTTTTTTTTTAATTCTGGTAAAATTTTAGTGGAGTTTTTGTTATTTGCCTGTTTGTTTTCTACAGAGAAAAAGAAAGGGTGTGGAGGGTGACTAGGCAGGGAAGATCTGAGAGGAATGGAGAGAAGAAACCACTGGACTATTTTAATAAATTTCAACAAAATATGTATTTTTTAGAGTTGGCAGTGATTCTTCAGGAGAAATACTGTAAGTTGTCAGGATAATCTGGTTAAGCTAAGTTTCTCAGAAAGTGCCTGTGGTTATATACAAAATATCTTGAGACCACATGGAGCTACCTTAAGGCTTGGTTGTTCATGATCAGAGGATTAATAATAACTTCAAGAGTTACCCTTAATGACACTGAGAAAATGAAAGTGTCTTATCATTTGAGTCACTTCTCTTTTTTTCTTTTTTATTGAGCTCTACATTTTTCTCTGCCCCCCTCCCCTGCCTCTTCCCCCTTTCAACCCTCCCTCAAGGTCCCCATGCTCCCAGTTTACTCAGGAGAGCTTGTCTTTTTCTACTTCCCATGTAGATTAGATCTATGTGAGTCTCTCTTAGTGTCCGCATTGTTGTCTAAATTCTCTGGAATTGTGGCTTGTAGGCTGATTTTCTTTGCTTTATGTTTAAAAACTACCTATGAGTGAGTACATGTGATAATTGTCTTTCTGTGTCTGGGTTACCTCACTGTTGGGGTC
Organism: Ondatra zibethicus; assembly: GCA_004026605.1. Lineage (NCBI taxonomy): Eukaryota > Metazoa > Chordata > Mammalia > Rodentia > Cricetidae > Ondatra > Ondatra zibethicus. Next base: position 29,245 of record PVIU01012876.1, on the reverse strand, counting down.
CAGTGCTAGCCCAGACCATAAATTATTTCTCTTGACCAGACCCCAACATAAACTCTCTCTCTCTTGACCGGCGTGGAGGCACGGAAGTAAAGACACAACTCACATGGCTTTATCGGGAGGGAGGTTCTCAGTGATCCCTCATGAAGTCCTGAGTTCACATCCTGAAGAATTCCTTTCGTTTTATTCTCCAAACAGCTTTTTTATTTATTTATTTATTTATTTATTTATTTATTTATTTATTTATTTATTTATTTATTTCCATGATATTTATTGAGCTCTACATTTTTCTCTGCTCCCCTCCCTGCCTCTCCTCTCCCCCCTTCAATCCTCCCCGAAGGTCCCTATGCTCACAATTTACTCAGGAGATCTTGTCTTTTTATACTTTCTACTTCCCACGTAGATTAGATCTATGTAAGTCTCTCTTAGTGTCCGCATTGTTGTCTAAGTTCTCTGTGATTGTGGTTTGTAGGCTGGTTTTCTTTGCTTTATGTTTAAAAACCACCTATGAGTGAGTACATGTGATAATTGTCTTTCTGGGTCTGGGTTACCTCACTCAAAATAATGCTTTCTAGTTCCATCCATTTTCCTGCAAAATTCAAGCTGTCTTTATTTTTTTCTGCTGTGTAAATGTACCACATTTTTTTGTCCATTCTTCGATCAAGGGGCATTTAGGTTGTTTCCAGGTTCTGGCTATGACAAACAAAGCTGCTGTGAACATAGTTGAGCACATGTCCTTGTGGCACGAATGAGCATCCTTTGGATATATACCCAAAAGTGGTATTACTGGGTCTTGAGGAAGGTTGTTTCCTGAGAAATCACCACACTGACATCCATAGGGGTTGTACCAGCTTGCATCCCCACCAGCAATGCAGAAGTGTTCCCTTTTCCCCACAACCTCTCCAGCATAAGTTGTCATCAGTATCCTTTTGATCTTGGCCATTCTTACAGGTGTAAGATGGAATCTCAGAGTTGTTTTGATTTGCATTTCTCTGATGACTGAGGATGTTGAACATTTCCTTAAGTGTCTTTCAGCCATTTTAGATTCCTCTGTTGTGAATTCTCTGTTTAAGTCTGTACTCCATTTTTTTATTGGATTATGTGTTCTTTTGGTGTCCAGTTTCTTGAGTTCTTTGTATATTTTAGAGATCAGACCTCTAGTCTGATGTGGGGTTAGTGAAGATCTTTTCCCATTCTGTAGGCTGTCGTTTTGTCTTGTTGACCGTGTCCTTTGCTTTACAGAAGCTTTTCAGTTTTAGGAGGTCCCATTTATTAATTGTTTCTCTCATTGTCTGTGCTGCTGGGGTTCTATTTAGGAAGTGGTTCCATGTGCCAATGCGTTCAAGTGTACTTCCCACTTTCTCTTCTATAAGGTTCAGTGTGGCTGGCTTTATATTGAGGTCTTTGATCCATTTGGACTTGAGTTTTGTTCATGGTGATAGATATGGGTCTATTTTCATTTTTATACATATTGATATCCACTTATGCCAGCACCACTTGTTGAATATGCTTTCTTTTTTTCATTTGATATTTTTAGCTTCTTTATCAAATATCAGGTGTTCAAGATGTGTGGATTGATATCTGGGTCTTCTATTCGGTTCCAGATTCACTTCTTTTGTTTGTTTTTCAAGACAGGGTTTCTTCATGTAGCTTTGGCTGTCCTGGAACTCACTCTGTAGGCCAGGCTAACCTTGAACTCACAGAGATCCACTTGCCTCTTGCCTCCCAAGTGCTGGGATTAAAGGTGTGTGCCACCACCGCTCGGCTGATTCACTTCTTTCTAGTATTAAACATACATTTCCCTCCGCGTTTCCTATATTATAATCCATCAGAAAATAGCAGCTCAGAGCAGTTGATAGAGCAGAATTTAAATATTTAAGAATACTTTATTTTACAGTGATCAAGAACAAAAATGAGCCTGTGAAAGCCTCAAGTGTGGGTGGACACCACCACCATGACCGTTATTATAGTAACTATTTGTTAATATATATGGTCAATGCTTACTGTAGCCCCAGTAGGTAGGGAATTACAGAAAGGCCTTCAGAGTATGTGGAGGCAGAGTGAGTAGAGCAAGGGGGTGGAGAAGTGGAAGTACCAAGTGAAGCCTTGCTTGCATTTATCTTACCTGTCTACTGCTGTAAACTAAAGGACCAACACCAAAGCTTGCACCTCTTGAGCAAAGACCTCATATAGTTCTTGGCCAAACGAATGTCCTCTCCAGATGCAGAGCATAGACACTTTCTGTTGATAATGGGACAGCTCTAGTGGCCACACATTTAGTCAGCCCCTTACGTGCCTGATGGGCAGTGATTCAGATGTTAGGTTGAGTATTTCGATGTTACACATTTCAGGTTTCATCAGGCCCACACTTTGGTGATGCTTATTATTTAACAGCGTAAGTGTTGCAATAGTATCAGCATGTGGACTCTTTAACTCAGCATACCAACTCAAAATGTTTCTAAGTCTTGAGACTTGTATATGTATTGAAGAGGCCTAAGGACTTCAGTGCAGTCATAACAGGCTACACACTAACAATACTGAGACTGGGCCTTACCATTACAATAACCAGGAAAAGTCACAGACAGTACCCTTCGGGAGACCAATCAGAATTGAGACAAACAAGTGCTAGCTGCTTCAGAACATAGAATAGCTTACCAAACTTGTATATAGGTTGCCAGTTTCCTTGCAGCAAGGCCGGTACCAATCCCTGCTTGACAAGACTTATCTCATTCCTGCCCAATCAGAAGTTCAACCCCCATCTGAATCCAGAATTCCCCATACCTCCCATCCTTTTCTCCTTAAAAACCCTGCCATAGCTGAGCTCAGTGCTCTCCTTGATCCAACCACAGTGCCAGAATGGACGGACAGACAGACGGACAAATGGAGATCCCAAGCTAAAGCTTGCAATAAAAGCTCTTTGCTTTTGCATACGAACTCGGACTCCTGGTGGTCTCGGGGGAGGAGGGAATGACTCATGATGTGGGTATAACAATATACAAATATATTATCTACTCATGACAGTTGATAAATCTTATAGGTATAAGTGGAGGCATCATCTACAGAAATTCTACCTAGTTTTTGAAGCAATAACTAACCTGATGTTAAATTCCATGCAACACACTGAAAAGAAGATCTGTTCAGTATTAACATAAAGACCTTCCATTCAAACAGCACAGACTTCATCCCCTGAAAGACCACTCAAGAATCATTTCATGTTCAAATGCTTTTTTTTTTTCCTAATTACTAGCTTTCTGTGGGCTCTGGATTGGTTTTCTGCTCTTGTTGCCTCAGCTTGTTCAAACACACTATTCTTGGTCTTAATACATTTATGATATCGGATGAAACCCCAGATGAAAAAGAGAAAATGTTGTGGGAAACATTGGTGTTCTTGGGTGTTCTGAAGAGCCCCATGAAGTTAGTTACAGGAGGGATTAAAGTCAGAGAATCCTTTGGTTGGATTTTCGGTCTTGCTTTTCTTCGGTGCTCTTTCCCTGGAAGTAAGAGGCCACAGTTAAATGGCTCTGAAGTCAAGGGCCGCAACTATAATATGATTACTTACGATTTTCTTTGCCTAACTAAAACGGATAGCAGCTTTCCGCAGATACTCCTGAATAAATGTTCCTCTTCTCCTTTTAAAGAAATTTTATTTTGTGTGTACATGCACACGCATGCACACGTGTGTGAATGCATGCAATGTGTGGGTGCCCAGTGAGGCTGGAAGAGGGTGTCCCATTCCTCAGAGCTGGACTTACAGGTGGCTGTGAACTGCACATGGATGCTGGGAACTAAACTCAGGTCTTCTAGAAGGGCGGCATTTGCTCTTAACCACCGGGCCATCCCCTAAGTCCTGCATGCCTCTGTTTGTTTTCCTGCTCTTTCTGAACTGGTGATAGCGTAGATGTTCGTTACAGGACAATGTACCCTGATGTTGGCCCTTTCTAAGGTTGGTAGATTTAAGCTGTGCATGAAAGTAATTCATGTTTATTCCCCGTTGCAGACCTAACAAGGTCTTGGCTAGGTGGCTCAGCTGTTAATTGCATGCAGCACTGTTGCAGAGACCATGCTGTGTCCCCAGCATACATACAAGGCCATGCACAACCTCCTGTAGCTCCATCTCCACTGGCATGGAGCTCCTTCCCACCACATAGGTTCTGAGGACCAAACTCGGGTCATTAGGCTTGTGGGCAAGTGCTCTTACCCAGTACTCCATCCTGGCAGAGAACTCTTTGGCGCTTGACGATAGGAAAGACCTTAAATGATTAATGCAGGCTTATAAAGGGAAGGTGTCTTCTGTGTGTGGCATTACAGACCAGATGCTTTCTAGAGGGTTGTTTCCATATTTTTAACTTTAAAAGACAGGATTGCTGGTTGGTATGTTATCTTGGCACAAACCTAGATATAACTGAGAAAATGCTTCTAAAACACTGGCCTGTAGGCAAACCTGTAGGTATTTTCTTCATTTATGATTGATGTGGGAGGGTCCTGCCCATTGTGGCTGGTGTTACCCCCCTGGCTGAGTGGTCCTGGGTGTGTAAGAAAGGAAACTTGAGAAAGGTAGAAATCGGCTCTTGTCCATGGCCTCTGCACCAGCTCCTGCCTTGAGTTCCTGCCCTGAGTTCCCTGGATGACTGGCTGCAAGATGTAAGGTAAAATAAATCCTTTTCATTCTGAGTCGCCTTTGGTCTGGTGTTTGTTTTATTAGAGAAAAGGAAAGCCTAAAGCAGAACTACAAACTGCTGGGAACAGCAGGCGTTAAAGAAATTAAAAAAAAAAAATTACTACCTTTTTTAAAGACAGGAATTACAGATGGTCCTCCATTCTTTTCCAGGCTAAAAGGAAAAAATATCAAATAATTAAATGAAGACATAGTATATATACCCAGAAAACCATGAATAAAGAAAGATTCTAGGTACCATGTTCAGGGGCCTAATGATCTCTGTCATACATGTATAAAATTGCATGCATGCTACCTGCAGATACCTTATATTTGATCACTTATTTACTCGTTTCAAACATTAAATATATCTAAAATGAAATATTAATTATGTTTGAGGTGATGGAAAGAAGGAACTCAAACTGAATTTTGAGGCAGACAAAGTTGAATAGGAGCATTTTCTGTTTCCCACAGCGTTATGCGAATGTACAAAGTACAAATCATTTGTACTAAATTAAATTTATGAAAAAAATGTAATTAACATGAATATTATAACTAAAGTTCAGATTTTGTTTTATATTAATCCATATGATTAATTTTGGATTTTCGGTTTTCAAAGGATTCTTGAAATAGACTTACCTTTTTCTATTCTTAAACTTGACTTATAGAACCACAGTATACTTCTGAGTCTCCTTCCCTTGTATCAGAGTAATAATTTATCTTGAGTAGCTCTAACATGAATGTTTTCCTACTTGGAAAGACTCATAATTCAGCTTTGTTCATAGTAAGTTTTTTCACTCCCTGTTTTAAAGTGTGGGTCATAATGAAACTATGACACTGGGATAAAATCAGTTGAGCAAAATGCTTGAGACACCAGACTTCAGCCACTGTGTCATTTGAGCTCTGTCTCCTTCCAAGGAGCTTGGCTTAGCCTTGGGTCAATTGTCTAGGAAATCCACTGGCAGTGAAGATTGTGTTGGCTTTCCTGGTTAGTTCAGATCTCTTCAGATATCTCTCTAGGTTAATAAAGAATAGGTTCCTGGGGCTGGAGAGATGGCTCAGTGATTAGGAGTAACGCCTGCTCTTCCAAGGGTCCTGAGTTCAATTCCCAGCAAGGACATGGTGGCTCACAACCATGTATAATGAGATCTGGTGCCCTCTTCTGGCCTTCAGGCACAAATGCAGGCAAAACACTGTGTACATACATACATACATAAAAGCATCTTGAAAAATACAACTGCTTTGTGTAAATAAAAAAGAATAGATTCCTGAGTCATGCAGAGAATTTATAAGTCCCCCCAAAACTCCTAAAATTGAAATAATCTTGTCTACCCAGGATTCCTAAAACTGGCTGCTGTTCTGTCCACAACCACACTTCTGTAACTAAACTGGGATTAAAACAAGTTTTGAACTAGACGCAATAATTATGCATCTCTAGTCCTAGCTGTGGAAGAGGCAGAAGAAGGGAGGGAGACTGGAGCCGGACACGGTAGCAGAGCACTGTATGGAAAGTAAATAGAGACGGGGGTACCCTTTGGGAAGGGTGACTGACGTGGGAGGGGGCGTGCATCCTCACCTTGTTAGGTTAGAGACTATGTTGACAAATTTGGGTGTTAAGTGTCTACTATCACAGGGAGTCCTCTGACCCCTGGAACTGAAAGACCCCAAGTTCTCTCTCAGCTGAAGTTGCGGAGTATTGAGGTACTAGCCAAGTGTCCTCTCAATATAAGTGAGTGGTGACAACAGGACAGTGGGACCCTGACACTAACCAGTAAGTTAGACCTGGCTCTATTAGAACCTCGGCTGGGGGGAGCAGATAAGTGGGTAGCCATGGATACAGCCAATGTTCCATCCACCCAGGAGGAGGAGGAGGAGGTGTGGTACTGGCGTTTTCCCTGGGCCTGTCATGACATGGAGAATATGGAGGAGTTCGTGTATTAGTTCTGGGGGAGCGGTGGGAAGGGCAGCTGAGAAGGAGCGCTGCCTCCTGGTGAGCTGAGGGGCCGACTCCTTGCTCCATGGCTGTGGACCTGGGCCTCTTTTCATGGAGTTTAAAGCACATTCATCCACAGACACTGGCAAGTTTTGGACATCTACTTTGTTTATCTTTTGGGGAATTTTGACTATGCCAGAACAAATACATATTTTATGACACACACACACACACACAAGAAGGTAGTTTAAGGGATGTTTTTGTGAGGGCGGTGTTCTGTCTCTGCTTCTCATTTCTGTAGGCTCAACATTCACAGAAAGCCCCACGCTTCCAAACTGAACTAGCCAGTGGTTGCTCTCCTGACTAGGGGGCACCTCATCCCCACAGAGGCTAACAGAAAGCCATTGCTGCTGAAGTTCTGAGCGCTCTCTGTTCATCTGCCTCCCCTTCCTCTGCTTCCTTCACCGTGCAACAGCAGGATTGGTTTGCCACTCCTCCGCATTGTCCTAGGATTTGCCTTGAGAAGCGGCATGCTTACCTGTGCTTCACCGTTGCTGAGGCCTTTGGTGAGCCACACGGCAGGCCAGGCTGCTGCCGCTTATGGCTCTTGTGCCAGAACTCCGCCCTTTATGCTGCTTGGATTTCTAAGCACTTTTCAAGAAAACACGGGGCCAGTCTCATCAGATTCTCCACATCTGAGTGGTAGCATCAACTGTGACCCATTTCTATAGGATCTCTGACCGCAGTAACCGTTGCAACCTCGGAAGTGGCTCTGCCCATGAGTCCTTTCTGAACTGTTCCACCTACCAGGTAGTGGTGTGTGAGTGTGTGTATGTGAGAGGGGGAGAGAAGGGGGGGAAGTATGTGTGTGAGAGATAGTGTGAGTGGTGTGTGTAAGTGTGTAAGAGCAAGTATGAGTGTTGTGGGTGTGTATGGGTGTATGTGAGAGAGAGTGAGGAGAGAGAGACAGAGATGAGATGAGAGAGTGAGTGTTTCTCTGGTCTGGAACTCACCCAGCAGGATGGACTGGCTGGCCAGGGAGCTCTGGGGGTCACCTTGTTCCCTCCTCAGTGTTAGGATTGGGAGCAAGTCCCTCCAAGCCTAGCCACTAGTGCACTGATTTATTTCGATAAACTGACAGGAAGAGCCTGTTTTGTTTTCTGTTTCTGGAAGAAACCTGGCAGAGAATCTAGTACCAAGGAAGCTTCACAGCCCACTGTCCCAGTCACTAGGTAACACCTTCCATTTCGACTCTGACTCTGTAGCAGTGTGCCCAACAGCAAGGTAGCTGCTCATTAGGGAGCCTCAAGGTGCAATGCTGTCAAAGTCAGTTGAGGTTTTACCCTCTCCCTGAACTACTTTGAAAAAGAAGAAACAAAAAACCAAAACCAAACCAGACTGACGTCTTCAGAAATTCTGGGGGTTGTTTTCCTGAAGGAAACCCCTCCTCCTTCCTTTTTTTTCCTAATTTGAAACAGGACTTTCTGTTTTGTAGCACACTTTTCAGAAACACTTCTAACAAATCGGATCTTTCCTGGGCCCAAATCTGCTTACACACAGAATACATCAACCAGTGTCTACACAGCCCCAGCTTCTCTCCAGTCTGGGCAAGTGAAGTTGACTGCTTCCCTGGTTGGAACAGTGCAGTTGAAATGAGGAAAGATGCTGAGTACTTAACCCTAACTCTTAAACAGAAACCTGCTGCTACCAATCAAAACAGAAGACTCTCGACATTGCAAAGTAAACAAAAGCAGGCTTTGCCAATGAACATTCAGGGTTAAGTTTATACCGACAGGATATCCATGCATGCCAAGAATGCACAAATACATTAGTGCATTTGCATGTACTAAACCTCACTACTGCCGTTTCTTATTAAGGCACGGTACCTTAAGGACGGAAGTCCCACGCTTTGCTGCATTTGGAACTCCTTTAGGAAAGCAGGGTTAATCTTGGCGTCTCTGCTGATGTTGTTCATTATGCGCAGGAATTGGTTAGGTTTGTTCCGGCATTCAGTCAGCAGGATACGGAAAGCATACGCATTGTAACTTAGGTAGCCAAGGGCACAGGAACATGCTGTGCGAACCTGAAATTAGAAGAGGCTTTTCACGGTTTCCTGATGTTTTGTTATGATAAAATATAACGGACCTAAAATCTGCTATTTTGACTATTTTAAATTATGCAACTCACCAGAGGTAAATATATTCAGATATACTTTTTGAACATTATTTTGGGTTCAAGTCTCAGCATTCACCATGAACTTTTAATCAATATATGGGTTGAGTGTGCCATGTAGGTAGCATATGTAGAATTTGTCTATTTCAAAAATAGGTTAATCACAATTTTGTGAGAAGAAACTTCTTAAGCAATGGGCTGGTGTGGGAAGTCCTTCTGTATATGTGTTGCTTTTATTGGTTAATGAATAAAGCTGCTTTTGGCCAATGCCTTAACAGACTATAGCAGGCTGGAAAAAATACAGAGAGAGTAGGAGGAGTCAGGAGAAGTCATGTAGCCACCCATAGGAGACAGACACACCGGAACCTTGCCGGTAAGCCACAGCCACGTGGTGATACACAGATTAATAGAAATGGGTTAGGTTGGGATATAAGAGCTAGCTAGAAATGCGCTTAAGCTACTGGCCAAACGGTATTGCACATAATATGGTTTCTGAGTGATTATTTTAAGGCAGGGCAGTCGGGAAACAAACTAGCAGCCTCCCCCAACAATGGGCCCTGAAGGCTCAGGGATAATTGCAGCAAAAGTGATGGGAGTAACTACCGGAGACAGGGCCTTCTGCGCACAGCAGGGCAGCTCTAGGTGGAAACACACAGTAGTTTCAGTAATATGAGCAAAGCCTGTGCAAGCATGGAAACCAAGTCCCAGCATGGAGAGGGGAGTTGAGCACACAGTCCCACCCACGGCCCTGGAGCTTTTGGCAATCGTGAGTTGCTGGGATAGGGAGAGGGTTTTTTCTCTAAGAGCGTAGCCCCTGGTAAGTCAACTACACTCCAGTGGAAGACAACACAGGATCTTTTGAGCAGCACCAGTTGGTCTTGATGGGCTTTTAAAAAGGACTCAAAAGTTGTATGGGTAGGGGCATGGGGATGGGTGGGGGGGAAGCTGGAGAGGTGAAGAGGTGGATGCAGTGAAACACTTGGTATGGTATTCTCAAGAAAACTAATTAAAATTACCTAGCTCAGACTCTAACTAGCTACTTCTTCAGAAAGTTCTGTTGGACCTGAGTTTGGGTCCCACGACAACCCCTGCAGCCACCTGGAACTCCAAGTCCCGGGAGCCCAGCCTCTCCCTGCTGGCCTCCAGGGGCACTTGAGTTCACGTGCACAGACCTTCACAGACACACTTGTTATTAAACCTTACGATAATTTCTGTAAACATGAATATCAGATAATGGGCGTAAGCAAATCCATCATCAGGTAGGGGCATAATAGTTCGTGCATGCTGGGCCACTCTCTCCACTTTCAGGCCTCATCCTCTGCCTGGAGTTTTATGGAAGACGGTGAATTGCCATTGGTTTCTACTCATTGCTCACAATATCCGTGAGCAAACTGATTTCATTTTAGAATTACCTAAAATACTAAAAAATAAAATTAAAAAGGTTCACCCACTTGCTAAGTAACCAATTCTTGTGAGATACTTTGTAAACATTTTTTAATTATAAATTTCTGTACCGTCACAGTAGATTTATTTATAGACTGAATATTTAAATCTTAAGTTACATAAAACAATGGTGTTCATTATGGCACCTTCGTACACCCATGCTATACTTTGTTCTTATAATTTGGTGCCTTTCACAAATCTGCATCTCATCTTCCCATAGGGCACATTCTAAGTCTCTGTATAACCCAAACTGGCTTTGAAGTAGGCGGAATTCTCCTGTCTCAGCCTCCTGAGTGCTGAGATTACTGGCATAAACATGAGGTTTTGTGTTGAGAGTTGTGTGGCCTAGCATCGGGTCAGCATATAGGAACGCTTATCCATCTGGTCTCTGCAAGGCAAAGCCCATGGAGACTGTCTCTGACTCAGCAAGGACCAGTGAACCTCAGGACAGCACAGACTTTGCTGGGACCACACGACCTGCAGGCTCTCTTCTCTCTTATAATGTTGATGATTCTCTTGGAGGTTTTGGTTTGGCTTTGCCAGTCACACTTGGGACCAATGTAAGCATTCCCGGAAAGTCCCCTTTTTTCTTCTCAAATATTTTCCCCTAAATTTTTTTGGGGAACCAATGCTTCTCGGGTTTCTTATTTGGAAATACCGGCTGTCCCTCCAGACCCCGGGGACCCCTCTGATTCAATGCTGACAGGATCAGGATTGGAGGCAATAAAAGTTAATAAAGCAGCAGAGGGGACATTAACCACATCAATGAGTTCTGGGAGGAAACTAAGAATGGGGTGGTGTGATGGAAAAAAACTGTCTTTCCCCCAGTTCACCCTTTATAAAGAGGTTTTAGGGCACTTTTTCTTAGGCATGTAGGATGCTCTTGTAGGACAAGGGACCAGTTAGAGAAATACAATTGAACTGTATGCAAGCAGCTTATAGCAATTTGCTTTCTTCTGTAAATATACTTTGTTAAGTTTTGAATGACGTTGTTCTTAAGAATATATGCCTAGCTGGGAGGTGGTGGTGCACGCCCTTAATCCCAGCACTCGGGAGGCAGAGGCAGGTGGATCTCTGTGAGTTCGAAGCTATCCTGGACTATAAGAGCTAGATCCAGGACAGGATTCAAAGCTACAGAGAAACCCTGACTTGAAAAACAAAACAACAAAACAAGAATGTATGTCTAGCTGAGTGGTGGTGGCATATGCCTTTAATCCCAGCACTCAGGAGGCAGAGGCAGGCGGATCTCTGTGAGTTCAAGGCCAGCCTGGTCTACAGAGAAAGTTCCAGGACAGGCTCCAAAACTACACCCTTCTTAAAAAATCAAAGGGAAAGAAAGAATAAATGAAGGAAGGGAGGAAGGAAGAAAGAGGAATATATGCCTCTTTAGCCAAGCTAGCAAAATACAGAGCATTGTTTTTTGTTTATAAGTTGCTTTGCTTTAAAAGTTGGGGAAAAAAATCTTTGTTGTAAGTATAAATAAATATGGCTCAAGCTACTTGGGACCACCATTTGTGTGAAACTCATCTGGTGTTCACTCTTTTCTTTGCACAGATGCCCCTTCCCCATCTCAGGACCTGAACCTGGCTGGGGCATGGCCCCAAGAATTCTATCATTAAAGCTTGGTTTTATAATTAAAACAATTCGTTTCATGGTTTTGTTTTTGTTTTAGCTTGGTGATTAATTTGGCTAGGTATTGGATTTAAACATTTTTTAAACAGCTTAATAAGAATGATATTAAAGCGTGTCTTATTCTTTCCCTATTGCCTGCTGTGGGGAGACTGATCAGGCCGCTGTGTGCAGGCCGCTGTGAGGAGACTAAGCAAAAAGCGTGTGTGCAGGATGCTGTGAGGAGACTAAGCAGGAAGCTTGTATGCAGGTATAAACACAGCTTTGCTCAGAGGCTTTCCACAGATTTACCAGCAATATTAATCACTGGTTTCCCTTTTCCATGCCAACTTCTGTAAGTTTTTAAAAGGTGTGTGTGTGTGTGTGTGTGTGTGTGTGTGTGTGTGTGTGTGTGTGTGTGTATGTGCATGTGTGCTCATCCCCATGGAGACTGGATCCCTTAGAGCTGGCATTAAGGGCAGTAGTATGGATGCTGGGAGCCAAACTGTTCCTCTACAACAGCGGTACATGCTCCTAACCATCTCTCCAGTCCCATAGTTTCAAAGTCTTTAATTACAGTTGTTATATTGATTTTGTAAAATTCTGTCTAGATGTCAGAGTTCAAATAAAAGTGTGTTGACAAGCAAAAAAAAAAAAGTCAATGAAATGATTCATATTGAAATTCTGCTATTCTGCTATATCCATAGACAGGAGCCTAGCATAATTGCCATCAGAGCGGCTCCATCCAGCAAGTGATGGGAGCAGATGCAGAGACCTACAGCCAAACATTAGACAGAGCTCAGGGAATCCTGCAGAAGAGAGAGGAGAAAGGATTGTTGGAGCCAGACGGGTCAAGGACACCACAAGAGAACCCAGAGAATCAACTAACCTGAGCTCATAAGAGCTCACAGAGACTGAACCAACAGCCAGGAAGCCTGCCTGAGACTGACCTAGACCCTCTGCATAGATGTCACAGTTGCGTAGCTTGGTTTTCTTGTGGCACTCCTAAGAATGGGAGAGGGGACTGTCTCTGACTCTTTTGCCTGCCTCTGGGACTCTTCCAACCACTGGGTTGCCTCATCCTGTGGCAGGATATTCGGTCACACTGTGGACCCCAATACTGCATCATTTACTAGGAAACCCTGCTTCTAGGTCTCGTGTGACTCAGCCCTAGCATGCCCCTTTAATCCAAGAGCTTTCTGCTTGAATGCTGTTAAAAAAAAAAAAAGGGTTAAATAAAAAGGTCGAGAGGTGGAGCAAGCAGCCAGTTGAGAGGAAGTAACCATAGAGATTAAGAGGTAGTCAGGAGACGAGAGAGGCACAGGAAGTGGAAGGGAGGGACATCCGGTTGGAGTAGTTTGGTTTGAGACAGATTAAGAGAAAGCTCTTTTCCTGGGACGAGGACAGTGGAGGAGGAAGCAGCTGGGTGCTTTCTCTGCCTCTCAGAGTTAGCAGGTTTTTCAAACCTGCATCTGGCTCCCAAGTCTTTACTGATAAAATAGACTTAGTTGAAAACAACATTGTCTAGTCTTAATATGAGGGGAGGTGCCTAGTCTTATTATGTCTTGATATGCTATGTTCATTTGATATCCCTAAGAGGGCTGCCTTTTTCTGAGGGTAAATGGAAGAGGAGTAGATAATGGGGGAGAGAGCGCCTGGGAGGAGAGGAGGGAGGAGAAATTGTGATTGGGATATAATATATGATTTTTGTGGGAAATCAGAATTGTACATATCAGATACGGCATGACTAACACTGGAAAGCTCATCTATGCTTGAGTGTTTATGAATTATCTACTATCCCAAGGAAAAAAAATCCCCTTGTGTGAAAGAAGCAAACTCTATTATTTGTAGCCCACTAAAATGTGCAATTAGCTTTTGTTTACCTCTTCTCTTTCTGAGTACAGGTGGTAGCAGAGCCGCTGGATTGCCCCTACTGTCATAAAAGCGTCTGGGATACCAGCTCTAGAATGAGCCAGAGTAGCTATTAAGTTACCTAGAATTGAAACGAAGAAAAGTGCTTATATGATCCACAGCTGATAGCAGACATGTTGCCTTTTCACTCGTGCACAGTAGTTTGAAAAGTTTGTACCACAAAACCTCTCTGGTAAATCAAGAAGCAAGGAAAGAGAAACATGCACATGGAAATGTGGAATAATTGTTTACGTAGTCGACGGGTTTTCTGTCACACGTACTGGAACTTGTAAGAGTGGCACATTTTCAAGTCAGAGGCTTTCTGTTTTCCAGACTTCAGAAATATATCCACTGCTTTTCTGGTGTTAAGCTTTTATAAAATGTATCCATTTTATGTGTATAAGTGTTTCCCTTGAACTTGTGTCTGGACATGATATGCATTCTTTCCGATTAAGAAAATTAATATTTGAAAGCAAATATTATATGGCATCTCTTGTAGCAAAGAGATCATGAACCAAAATCTGAAACTACGACTATTAAATTTCCTTCCAGACCTATTTTCCTACAGTTTTCCCTGGGTGGCTCGTCTTCCTCTTTAAGCAGACAGACTCCAAAATACATGTTTCTCATACAGCCACTGGCGAAGTTAGTAATATATTTGATTTTTTATTTATTTTGCTAGGATTCACAGACTATCACTCTGAAACTATTTATGTTGCTGTGAATGGTAGCTCGGTTAAATATTACTTATCACCTATTGTTACAAGCATGGGTAAGCTTGTAGTGGATATACTTAGATAACATTGTGTCAAGAGAACTAGTACGCCATTTTTCTTTGCTGTGTTGTATTTATTTTTGTTTGTTTGTTTGTTCCTTGAGACAGGGTCTCTCTACATACCATGGGTGTCCTAGAACTCACTATGTAGACCACGCTAGCCTCAAACTCACAGAGCTCTACCTGCCTCTGCCTCTAGTGAGCTGGAATTAAAGGCATGTCTCAGTAGGTAAGAACAAACACCTGTCGTTCTTATAGAAGACCTGGGTTCAATTCCCTGTGCCCACATGATGACTCACAACCAACTATAACTCCAGACCCAGTGGATCCAACACCCTCTTCTGACCCACAGGCAACAGGCACACAAGTAGTGCAATACAAGCTTGCAACCAAAGTACTCATACAAAAAATAATATAATAAATCTAAAAAATTTTGAGAACTCTTAAATAGTAACAGAATGTATACATTCAAAAAAAACACAAAGCATATCAATGTAAATCTGCCACTCCTACTGAAAATCAGAGTGTAAATTTTTTCTTGGTAGTGCATAATTGAATTCTTACTTTATAGTCTAGAAGATGGTTAGAAGTTTGAAATAATTATTAGGAAAGCAAAGGAGCTGTGCTGAGGGTTACTGCAACCCTGTTCAGTAAGCAGGGTGGACACCTACTACTCCGTGAAGCGTACCTAGTGAATGCTGATGCCCACTGCCCCATGCAGACCCGCTCAGTATTTCCAAGTAATGTAGCTTGAAACTGTGCAACAAGGAATTAGACATATTTTAGTATTGTTGAGATTGTGATCTAAAATATTTTTATGATCTGTCTTGAACGCGAATCCATATTCTTTTGTGTAGATGCCATTATACTTTTTTGTTGTTTTTTGTTTTATTTTGTTAGCTATTTCTTACCTGTCAGGACAATAGTAGGAATGTGGGCTGAATACAGACTGTTAACTAAAATATTAACACCTCTTGCCGACAAAGTAATATGGTCCACGTCTATAATGACTTTAGCTAACACGATAATCTAAAAGAAAGCAAACCAAAAAACATAGAATTGGTGACTATTTGCTACTCAGATTCTCTTAATCATTTATGGTTTGGGGGCATTTTAAAGGTCAAAGGGGACGTTTGGTAGGCTCCAATAAAAGAGATGTGATGGGTGAAAAGAAAGAGTTAAAGTCCACCCCCCCAAATGCTCATAGCAATGGCCACAACGGCCACACTATTCTTTCTGCAGTTCTTGTAACATTTGACCTTGAATTTGAAATAAAAATACTTCACAAGGCTATAGGATTGAGAAGCTCTGAAGAGTAAGCATAAAGCAGCGAGGAGCTAAATACTGATGCGGATGGAAGAAGCCATGCCATGAGCTGACAGTCCATACTTAGAGCTGTTTCCGACCCAACTGCATGTCTCCACATTGTTACTATGAGCATGATGTGATTAAAAGACCTGCCATGGGCCTCACAGGACTGTTGCAGGCATGAGATGTAACTTGAGAAATTCTATATAAATACAGAAGTCCTAATAATGGGCTTTTCATGAGGTAGAGGGGCTAGTGCGCAGAATACTCAATTTCATAAACGAATCAGCATTTTTCTGAATCCCCAGTAAAGAAGTGTTCACTAAGACAACACGCTTGCTAGTATGAAATGCGAGGCCCTGGGTACCTGAAATGCTGCCATTGTCCTCTCTGTTTCAACTTTGGATTGAAGAAAAGGCTCAAAAATGGATAAAGTTATCATTCCTCTTTCCAGTATTAAGTACTGTTGAAAACGGTTGTTGAAGGCGAAAAGAGTCAGTGCATAACCTGCTCTCAAGCAAATTTCCTAGGAAGAGGAGAAACCCCAATAATTTTCACTTGCTTTGTCATTCGCTGGGTTTTGAGTTAATTGCCTATTAAAATGCATTTCATTCTTATCAAGATGAGAAATAGGACATCGTTGGGAGAATTTTTTTTAAAGAAAAATAACTGCCTTATATTAGCTGCCTTGGGAAAGCTCTCTTCACCACGTGGCATTTCTGAAGCCTGCGTTCTCTGGGTAAGAAGTGCATGATGGGGGATTGGAAGGGCATGCAATTAAGTGAAGGGTTTGACTCAGGACAGATTTCACCACGCATTAAAACTCTGTACATCAAGGAAGATATGGCAACTATGAAAAATTTGGAACCATATTATCACAGCATTACAAACTCATGACCAACAAAGTATATTCTCTTAAATAAAATGCTTGGATGCTGCCTTAGAGAACGCTTGGTTGCAACTGATTGCATTTTCTTAGAACCGTTTCCCCTAGGTGAGTGCTCGGAGGTGTGTAAACGTCCTACCTTATCTTTTGAGTGAAGAAGATAAAGGACATCGGAATACTCAAATCCTTCCTCTTCTTGTAACTCTTTCTGTAGCAGGTCATTCCCTAGGACGATGCATGCCAAAGAAAATGCCACTTCAACCTAAATGTGTGGTTTTTAAAAATTATGTTTCATTCACACATCACTGAAGAATGTACAGCATGTAAATATTTGCACAGGCCAGATTGTGGAAATATAAAGTGTTTAAGGCACAATGTGCTGACTATAATTCTTTGACTCCAGTTAGCGTGACCATAGATTTTAATGGCCAGGAAATTTCCATCTCCTCTATGACTAGAGATCATCACACATCTCCTGAAGGTGCCGGGTTGGGGGTGTCCTAGGAACAGCAAGGCGTGTTCAGAGGTACTGTAAAATCTTACATATGTAATTGTATCCCTTCCACATCTAAACATAATTTTTTAAGAATTATTTATTTATTAATTATATATACAGTATTCTCAGTATTCTGTCTGCATGTATGCCTGCAAGCCAGAAGAGGGCACCAGATCTCATTACAGATGGTTGTGAGCCACCCATGTGGTTGCTGGGAATTGAACTCAGGACCTTTGGAAGAGCAGACAGTGCTCTTAACCACTGAGCCATCTCTCCAGCCCTATCTAAACATAATTTTCAAATATTTACTAGCATGGGTTTAAAGGCTAAGGAAAAACAACCAAGGAGTAAGTGCATAAGACTTTCATGTCATATTAGAAGAGAATAATATTTACTACATCGATATTTTCTGCTTAAAACTTTTAGAATTTTGTTTTAAAAGTTAAATTGTTATGCTTGTAAACCTACATAATCTAAGGTAAAAATTATTCTTAAAACTGTTCTATATATTACATTTACTATGTTAGAAAGCATTGAAAACATTAATCCATACCTTAATGTTAATTGAAGGGTGACTTCTTAGTAGCTGAATGAGCACAGGAAAGGCATTCTCCTCTACAATGAACTGTTGGCTCATGGGATTGCTTGTGTGGGCCACACCTGTAAATAGGTCAATGGGGTCATGTTTTTGTTCCATTTTTAAATTGTAGAGTCAAACTTGGCTTGATTTTGATTGATAAACTATCTCAAAGTAATATGGCTAACAAATATGGACACTATTTCAATACTTCCTTTGATATTTTTAAGGGACAGAATAAACATGGAAATTCATTACTAGAATTATAGATAGTTTTATAGTAAGAGACACAGTACATAAATCTGAAAACTGCTACATTAATTATAAGAACCGTCACTGGTTAAAAATATATTCTGGTACTCACATTTATAGTCAGTGTTTTCTATTAAAAGTTTTTTATCTACAAAAATGACTAATCACTGAGTTAAAATTTTTAGCTTTCATAAATTGCATATACTAAAACATACATTGTCTTCCTTTGTAACATTCTGTATTTTAAGTTGCAATCTAATATCAGGAGAAAACTCAGTCTCATTTTTGTGAATATGCATAAACAATTTAATTTTGTTTTGCCTAGGAGTGCCATTACATATATAGTAGGTTTATATATTTAAATATAGTATAAATATAGTATTATGTATGCTATATAGATATAAATATAATAATTTTATATACTTAAATAAAAATACAAGTTTAGGCATCTGTGAAAAGTGATAAAGAGCCACCTACATATTATTTTTCTTTGTAAAGTTTAACTTAACTAGGGGGAGTAGAATGAGCAATACCTATATCTTGCCTTTACCACCCCCATAGAATCACAGCTGTTGGGGGGGATAATCAAGTGTGTGTGTGTGTGTGTGTGTGTGTGTGTGTGTGTGTGTGTGTGTGTGTGTATGTATGCTGTGGAATATTTCTTTACACTGTGAAGATGTGTTTTTGCCAAGGCACCTTCTGACTGGTTTAATAAAGAACTGAATGGCCAGTTGCTAGGCAGGAAGAGGGTAGGTGGGATTTCTGGGGACAGAGAGGACTCTGGGAAGAAGAAAGGCAGAATTGCTAGCCAGATACAGAGTGGAAACAGGAGGTGCAAGATTGGTTATGGATGTTTGTCATAATTTATGGGAGATTGGTTACAAATTGTTATTGGTCATAGTCAGGAAAAAAGCTAGGCAAATAAGTTAAATTCAAAGAGAAACCCTGTCTCAAAAAACCAAAAGAAAAAAATTCAAAGATCTCTTTCTAGAGGAAAATGGGGAGATAGTATAAAAATGATGAGATAAAAGGGTAGATTATTTAATCTACTTAATTAATCTAAAAAATCTATTAATCTCAAAATATTTTTCATTGGTATGGATTTTGTTTTATTGATACAAATTTAAGGTTAATTTTGTTAAGCTGTATGTATGTGTCTACTCTTGTGTGGGGTATTTTGCTTATGCAGATTATTTTAAAATGTAATGTAAACTTAAAAATACAGGTTAGTAGCTAGTCATCTATAATAATCACACTTGTAGTCATATTAGTATGTTTTCAAGGTTAAAAAGATATATTTAGATAGATGGATGGCATCACCATATCTGACTTCAAGCTCTACTATAGAGCTATAGTAATGAAAACAGTTTGGTATTGGCACAAAAACAGACAGGTGGACCAGTGGAATAGAACTGAAGACCCTGACATTAGTCCACACACCCATGAACACCTACTTCATTTTTGACAAAGAAGCTAAAGTTATACAATGGGGAAAAGAAAGCATCTTCAACAAACGGTGCTGGTATAACTGGATGTAAACATGTAGAAGAATGCAAATAGATCCATATCTATCCCCAGGCACAAAACTCAAGTCCAAATGGATCAAAGACCTCAACATAAATGCAACCACCCTGAGGCTCAGAAGAGACAGTGAGAAGTAGCCTTGAACTCATTGGCACAGGAGACCACTTCCTGAATATAACACTAGTAGCAGACACTGAGATCAATAGTTAATAAATGGGACTTCTGTAAGGCAAAGGACACAGTCAACAAGACAAAATGGTAACCTTCAGAGTGGGAAAAAATCTTCACCAACCCCTACTTGGACAGAGGGCTGGTGTCTAAAATATACAAAGAACTCAAAAAACTAGATATTAAAATATCAAATAATCTAATTAAAAATTTGTATAGATCTAAATAGAGAATTCTCAAAAGAGGAATCTCTAATGGCCGAAAGGCACTTAAGGAACTGTTCAACATCCTTAGCAATCAGGGAAATGCAATAAAAAAGACTCTTGAGTACCATCTTACATCAGTCAGAATGGCTAAGATCAAAAACATTTAATAACAGTTTATGCTGGAGAGAATGCAGAGTAAGGGGAACACTCCTCCATTGCTGGCGGGAGTGAAAACTTGTACAGCTACTTTGGAAATCAGTATGGCATTTTCTCAAACAACTGGGAATCAATCTACCTCAAGACGCAGCAATACCACTCTTGGGCGTATACCCAAAGGATGCAAACCTATAGCACATGGACATTTGCTCACCTATGTTTATAGCAGCATTATTTGTAATAGCCAGAGCCTGGAAACAACCTAAATGCTCCTCAACCAAAGAATGGATAAAGAAAATGTGGTACATTTACACAATGGGGCACTACTCAAAGGTAGAAAACAATGCCATCTTGAAATCTGCAGGGAAATGGATGGAATCAGAAAAGAAAAAAAAAACCATCCTGAGTGAGGGAACGCAGACACAGAAAGACAAACACAGTATGTACTCATTCATAAGTGGATATTAGACATAAAGAATAACCAACCTACAGTCCACAACTCCAGAGAAAACAGGAAACAAGGAGAACCCTAAGAGACATTCATGGATTCCCCCCCGCCCCGGGAATGAGAAGTAGACAAGATCTTCTTGGTAAATTGGCACCGTGAGGGAAGGGAGAAGGGTAGCAGGGGAAGTGGGCAGGAAAACATGAAGGATTCAGAAGAATGAGTTGGGCAAAGGACAAGAGAGGGAGAGCTAGGAAAGAGATACCTTGAAAGAGGGAGCCATTGTAGGGTTAATGAGAAACCAGGCGCTAGGGAAACTCCCAGGAATCCACAAGGATGACCCTAACTAAGAATTTAAGCCATAGTGGAGAGGGCACCTGAACTGCCCTTCCCTGTAATCAGACTGACGACAACCTTAATTGTCATCATAGAACCTACATCCAGCAACTGATGGAAGCGGATGCAGAGATCCGCAGCTAAGCAACAGGCCGAACTCCTGGAGTCCAGTCACAGAGAGGAAGGGGCAATATTACGAGCGAAGGGGCCAAGACCATGATGAGAATATCCACAGAAACAGCTGGCTTGATCTATTGGGAGCTCACTGACCCCAGACGGACAGCTGGGGAGCCAGCGTAAGACCAAAGGAGGCCCTCTGAATGTGGGTGACTGTCGTGTGATAGGGGCAGTTTGTGGAACTACTAGCGGTGGAACCAGTATTTATCCCTGGTGCATGAACTGGCTCTTTGGAGCCCATTCCCTATGGATGGATACCTTGTTCAGTCTAGATCTATGGGGGAGGGGAGAACCTTGGTCCTGACTCAAGTGATGTGCCAGACTTTGTTGACTCCCCATGGGAAACCTTACCCTCTCTGAGGAGTGGATAGGGGGTGGGGTGGGGAGAATGTGGGGAGAGCAGGAGGGTGGGAGGTTATGTAAAGAAAGATTGTTTGAAAATTAAAAAAAAAAGAAAGCTGATTGGCAGATAGCTAAGCAGGATTTGGGAGGGCAGAGAGAACACTTGAGAAGAAGAAGGGTAGAGTCTGAGAGCTGCAAGCCAGATGCAGAAGAAGCAATATAGGTAAGCCAGCCTCAGGACAGCACAAAGGTGAATAGAAACGGGTTATTTTAAATTGTAAGAGACAGCCGGATACAAGCCTACGCTATTGGCCAAGCATTACAATTAAAAATAAGTGTCTGTGCGGTTATTTAGGGAGCGACTGGTGGGGCAGAGCTGATCGGCAGTCTAGATGGAAACCCCGCCTACATGTGTGTTCCTTATGTGAATATGTCTGTACATGCTTATGTGTATGGGGCCCCCACAGCCAGCAAGAGTTACAGGCAGGGTACTGTGAACCGAATTCGGGTCCTCTGGAAAGGAACAAGTTGCCTTAACCACTGAGCCATCTCTTCAACCCCCCCATTTACTCGACTTTTATTACTAACTAGAATGTATATTATAGATTCCAACTATGAAAGAAACAATTATCTTCTGGGTTATTTGTGTCTTGGAATAGTTAATACATTTCTGCAGCTACTCATAAGCAGGAGAGAAAAGGGGAGCTGCTAACTTCAACATCTGGGTCCTTTTGAGGAAACACAGTTACCTAGAAAACAAACACGCACAGAAGCCGTTTTTATTTTGTTTGCAAGAAATAGCCCACAGTCTCTACCCTGAATTCAGCAGGGTCAGCAAAGAACCAAACCTCAAAAGGTCAATTCTTTTGCAACAAAGGCCACTTTCTACAAACAAACAATAATTTACATAAGTAAACAAGAATTGAGAAGATGTAACTGAATGTTCACCTTAAAAAATTATAGCTCTTGACATTTTATTCTCTTAAAATAAACGGGATTCTTTTAGTTCAAAAATAGTCAGTGTTCACTGTCTTCATTTTCTAGTCTACTCAGAATTCCAGAACAAGATGTGAAACTCTCAGGGTCAGCACTTGAACTCATCAAGGTCCTGGGGAAACCATTTATCATTTTCTGAGGTCTCTCACGGCGAAGACTTATTTTTCTCACAGTAATTAAAAACTTGAGACTGTTTACGCACCAATACAGATGGATCCCACGGCTCTGATGACGCTCAGAAGGGTGCCTTCGGCTATCTTGTTGATTCTCAGTAAGCGGACCAGGGGCGCAATGCCGTTCCCTTCACATATTTGGTTTTGATGCATCCTGCTGTCTTTACTGAGCGCGATGACGGCTTCGCCTCCTGGCAGAGAACGGTAAGAGGTGGGTATGGACTTCAGCGTCCACAGGAGCGGTCTGCGTAGAGCGTAACTTACCTACGTACTGCATCTTGGCTGATGGAGACAGAAGCATGTTTATTATGAAGTTGTAACCAATCTGTTCCGCCATAAACTTCTGCTGTTTCAGGGTTTGTCCTGCCAAGGCCCACAGTGCTATGGCTCCTTGCTCCTTAACATCTAATTGAAAGGCCTATTAAGACAAAAACATGCCATTCATTCAGTGAGCACGTTCTGAACACATTAGATAGATATATTTTTATAAAGTGTGCATTTTAGAATTTGATTGTCCAATCTCCAAATAAAAGCCGAAATGAAGTGAACCCTCTAAACAGCTGGAAAGGTAATGGTAAAAAAAAAAAATCCCTACCTTTAGGAGTTTGAGGAGATCTTTAGTTAATTTTCTTTTGAGAAATGCCCTCTGGATTAGAGGGTTGCAGTTCGCCAGGGATTCCACAGCCATTGCACCTTTCACTTGGACACTGAGCTGCTTGCCTTTAAACAGAGCGACCAGGGGAGGGATAGCCCCTTCCATGGCTATGGCATCCTGTACCTCCTTGTTGTCACGGCCTACCTCGGCGATGGTGGCCGAGGACACTGCCTTCAGTGTATCTTCAAAAGAGTTGAGAGCAAGTGAACAAGCCATCGGAAATGTAAACCTGCCAGGCGGCAGGGTAGCTTTCCATGTTACAAAGCTGAATTCAAAAGTTCAAAGAAAAAACTGCCCAGATTTTATTTTGTCCGCTACTTTTTATCCTGATACTTGGGCATATGTAGATAAATTATAGGCATATTCAACATAGTTTAACTACAAATATAATATCCAGAATTTTTTACCATTGAAATATTTTCTCCAGTCTTTTATGAACATAAAATTCACAAATGCCTTCTAAATAATGCATTAATGGTCATATCACATTTTATTAGCAATTCACACTTTAAAAATATATATTGTGTCAAACTTTTTGCTGTTTTGAATGATGCCAGGAGAAATTTTCTTAGCATGTAGATATTTATCAATACATTTTTTTCCTTTAGCATTGAGTATCTTGAATTGCTGGAATAATTCTATACATTTCAGTAAATTGTTTTCTAAGAGAATCAGTAGCATTTTATTTTTTCACAATCAGAGCTCAGGTATATCCATTTGATTTTGTCTTTTTGAATACAAATATTTTCACTAAAATGAATACATAAAACTTAGCAACTTGGTAGACTAAATGGTATTTCATTTTATTTTGTTGTTACAAATTTACAGAAAAGTTTTAAGAATGAGTGAGAGAACTGACATACTTCACCTGGATATATAAATTTAACTAGTCCATTGATTTTATATATTTATCTGTCTACAACTTAGTTTTGTTTTATTTACTTATTATCTATTTATTTCTGTTATTCTATCCTGGCTAGGTTTAAATGCCCTATGTAGGCCAAACTGGCTTCAAGCTCACAAAGATCCATCTGCCTCTGCCTCCCCCGTATGCCAGGCTACAATTTGGTTTTTACATTTGTGTTGGGACCACAAAGGTCCTTGTGTCCACAGATCACCAGGGAAGCCAGGGATGTTAAGCATGCTGGGTTGTCTTCCCGAAGGAGAAGGTGGAGAAATGGGGGTGACTAAATGCCTGGGGATCTGCTTTATCTGCAGGGCCAGCCTACATCAAGCTCCAACAACCAGGACTGGAGGTAGCTAAGAGACCAAATGACTCTCTCCAGAACCCATCTTCTTGGAAGAAATCACATGCACTTTTAGCTGAGTTTCAATGGAATTATGCCTCCTTGTGCACTGGGGATTGTATTACACCAGGAGACATTTCCCCCAAATTGTACTGTGTTTAAGTGTGCTGACAATAAATGGCCTGGCATCAGATTGCTGATTTGATCCAGTACGGTTGACCAAGTCAGGCTGAACTAAGCTTTCCTTTCTGCCTCTTCGTGGATGACCTTGCTGCTGCCAGTGATGACATCAGGGACCCGCACACATCTGAGGCTATGTGTAGACACATAGCTGTACAATCAGCACATATACAGTCATACGTCTGCTGCCCTGCAATGTCCTCTATGACACTTTTCTTCCTCAGTACAGAACGACATTGAGAGCATGCGTTTCGTGTATGATGTCTCTATAGTTCTTCTGTCGCTCTTTAACTTTGGTGACTTTTTAAGTGACTAGTAATCATTTGTTTTAAACCTCAGTTCGGGTTTGTTTCTTGTTTCTCATGGATCAAGATATGCACCTGTTGGGGAATAATACTATTTTCAGGCATGTGACTTTTGTTTCCGCTGCATTTGTTTAAGTCTGTGAGGCTGTGTTACTGTGCCTGTCTAAAACACCTGTTGGTCCTAATAAAGCAATGAATGGCCAATAGCATGGCAGGAGCAAGGATAGGCGGGGCTGGCAGGCAGGGAGTGTAAAGAGAAGGCGAACTGAGGAGGAGACAGGAGAACAAGAAGAAGACAACATGGGGGCCAGCCGCCCAGCCGCCCAGCCAGTCATGGAGTAAGACGAAAAGAAAGGTGTACAGAAATAGAGAAAGATAAAAGTCCAGAGGCAAAAAATAGTCAAATAATTTAAGTTGGAAAAAAAAAAGCTGTCAAGAAACAAGCCAAGCTAAGGCCGGGCATTCATAACTAAGAAAAAGCCTCCTCCATGTGTGTGATTTACTTGGGTAGTGGGCCCCTGACAAAACTGAAAGAGTAAAGCATCACACAATATGCACCTCCATCCAGAATATCTAAAAAGTTACATCGTATGCCTTGACAATAGTTCATTTAGTGTTAAAGGATGCTCATCTACTTTCATTAGTGATGTTAATTTTCATTCCATGGTTAAGTTCCTATTCTGCTTAGTTGCCATTACTGCCTTGCTTCTAATTTTAAAAACCTCACTTTAATATTGTGTAAATAAGCTGGGCACACCTTTAATCTCGGCATGTGGGAGGCAGAGGCAGCTGGCCCTCTGTGAGTTCTAGGCTAGCCCAGTCTACCCTGTAAGACACTGTCTCAATAATAATAGTCTTCATCAAAATTTGCCATCAAAATTGAGCAGAAATGTGTAATATTTCCCTGAAACATTCTTAAAGTTTTATAAAACATTAGTTTGCCAAATTGACTTTCCTTTCTCAAAAAGCAAAGTAACACAGATTAAAAACCACACACCCACTTTGATGCTATTTTCTTAATAACTTAATAACTTAATACTCTATGACTGAGCCACTTGGCCCATAGTAAAGAGAATTTAGTTGTTAAAATGCTAAAGTTGTGTAGAGAAAAAAATAATTAAAATTTTAAATTTAAATTCTTCATACTCCTTAACAGAGAATAATATCGATCCCAATGTAGGAAAATAATGCTTTTATTTAGGTGTTAGACCTAAGAGGGAATTATTTTAAATAATTATATCTATTGCTTTTTGTGAGCTCACTTATTTAAGTTACTGTTATAATTACTGCTTTTTAAATAATATCTAGAGCAGGCAGGGAAACAAAGAAAGAACGAATCTTTTACTTGACGTTTTTATTAACAGTACAAACTAAGTAAGATGGGGAATTATAAGTAAAACTGACATGGTGAAACTGTGCATGAAGGCTGCCCCTATGCTGCTCTTCCAGCAGTCAGTAGCCTGGTGAGTGGTGCAGAAAACTTGGAAGAGAACACTCGAGGACCGGAAGGCGCTTTAAGTGTCTTTACTACCTGGTGCTGATTCTTAGAAGATGACACTTGCTTAAATTGAACTTCTAAAATAATGCAAGCTCTCTGAAGCATTCCCCTTATCCTTATCCTTAGATTATTTTTAGCCAATGTTTTTATTTTGTATTTATTCTATACTTTCACATGATGAACTAAGGAGAAAGATGGATGACAAACCAAGCCGGAACAAAAGGAGACACGGCTGTACCCATGTTTTTCTCCTTAAAAATGAGCTGCACATACTGCTGTGTCTGCTCGCCGGGGTGTGACTGTCCTTACAGAATGCAGGAGATCGTTTACGGCTGCTGCAGAAGCTGCCTGGTTTTCCTTGGGCTCCTAGGACTGAGGTGCACTTTAGAAGCAGGTACCTGGCTTAATGCCTGCTGATCGCCTTGAGTTTCAATATCAGATATATAAGAGCAAATCTGAAGTTCTTGGTGTACATCGAAAAATAGCTTCCAATGATCTAAATATTTATTCATAAAAGAATAAATGTCCTCCCTGAACATAGAATTTGCTCTGTTTTCACTATTCCTGGTTATATTTTTATTTATGCGAATGTCTAGTGAAACATTTTAATATACTTTTGAGAGTCAATTATTTCTATGAACTTAGTAGTTTTAACTTTTCTAGATATTTGGGTTATATTGTGTGCAAAGATCCTTTCAAAGATAAAGCCAATGTATTTGTTAATAGAAACATCCAGATCATGCTTGCTTTATTTGGTAAATCTGGTGACTTTTAAACAGATGAGCTGAGGCTTACCAGAGTCAGAACTCAGGAAGCGGATGAGATACTGGATGCCGTTGTGCTCTATCATTGCTCTCTGATTGCTTTCATTTCCCATACACAGCACCCGGATACAGTTCATTACGTTCACCAGCACGCTTTCTATGTCCAGGTTCAGGAGATTTATCAGCGCTGGGATTCCATTCTAAAGAGAAACGAGAAGAAATGTGAGTTCATTTCAGATTGATGCGACGTTGTTTCAAAGCCTGTAATCTTTCTGTGAACACAACCTTATTTATTAGAGAACATCTGTTGTAAACAAAATTATCTACTGCTGTCACACAGTTAAGACAATGGAGTCATTCTTATCCAGAAGAATACAATATTATTGCAGAACGAAGATAACACATAAATATTTGTTTCTTGACCCAGCACAGCCTAAGTAGACTGCATACATAGAGAAACTTTACCCTAATTTTGGCTAGTTGCCAGAATGAATTAACTTGAGATTTCGGTAAATAAGACTGAGTGACTGAAATAGGATGTGGGTGTGACTATATCTCCAATATATTTTCCAAAGAATTGATAACAGATGTGGCAATTCAAGTTTTCCATAGATGTTTTAAAAAATGTACAAAGGCAAATTACGTCAAAGAACCCAAAGAGAACAGGATAAGTATAAATGGTTTCCCACCATAAGGAATCCAAAGTAATTATGCATTTGATAACGCAGACAGTTCAGTTCATATTGAAGAAACAACTCTATGAAGTGGAAGAAATGTCTATCAGGTAACTCCACTTCATTTGCAAGCATCTAAAAAAGATCCTAAAGCGTTCGCGGACACAATAGGGTAGGTTTTGATTGCAGAAACAAAGCAGAGCAGCAATCGCTTGGTGTTCACCAAAAGCAATTTTATCCTAATTCTTTCTGGTACATAATTATGATATATTTCTCAGGCAGAACTAATATCTTCATATAAACCAGAAACAATCAGTATATACTCTGAGAAATACTCCATCTTCTCTCCGGGGCCACTCAACTCTGTCAGTGCTGAGCATTCGGTCCCCTGGCGTTGGGCAACAGAACTGCACTCACCTAAGTATGCCCGCTGCTTGCTGAAGGGTTTTCCCGACATTCCTTCTGCTTTAGCTGACCAGCCCTGGGAGTTTGCTACTCTAACAGCACGGATCTCTCTGTCTTTCTAGTTCTCTATGTGAGAGGACGGCTGCCGTCGGGAGTGATGTTTTACGGAACAGTACTCACATATTTGGCAATAACGTCCTTGTTTTCACACCTTGCAATATCATACAGGATGACGGCGCAGCGAGAATGTAGTTCGGGCTCATCAGAAACCAGCAGGTTGATAAAAGTGGGGATGCCTCCGGCCTCCACCAAAGCATGCACTACACTTACGTGGGTTGAGATATTACTCAATAACCCGACAGTCTTACACTGTAGTTTTATTCTGGGACATTTTAATAGATTGATTAAGGCAGGAATGGTGCCTGTAAAGATAAGACTAAAATGAGCATCAATGTCTCAAAGTTACTTATAGTCCATTTATCCTAACAGTAATGAAATAAATTGTTCATGGTATGGCAATATAAATAATTACAGACAGTTCTACAAAATACAGAATAACAACTTGAAGTGATGTGGAAATAATTTTTGTCTTATCGACAAGATAGTGACTTTTGCTGGTTGGATATTTAACTTCATATAACATAATCCTACATATGTTAGTAAATCTAAGCCATCTTTAAAACACTGACTTTTGGCCTATAGAATTGATAATTTGTTATGCAGACAGAAACTCGCTCTGTAGTTCACCATCTTCCTGTCTCAGCTTCCCAAGTGCTGGTAACAAGGTGTGCACCATCATGCCTAGCTGATACAGGCTTTGGGTACCATATGGAAACAAGGTGTGCACCATCATGCCTAGCTGATACAGGCTTTGAGTACCATATGGAAACAAGGTGTGCACCATCATGCCTAGCTGATACAGGCTTTGAGTACCATATGGAAACAAGGTGTGCACCATCATGCCTAGCTGATACAGGCTTTG
>PVIU01012875.1:0-58233 GCA_004026605.1 Ondatra zibethicus | reverse complement strand
TGTTTTTGTGTGTGTGTGTGTGTGTGTGTGTGTGTGTGTTTGTGTGTGTGTGTGTGTGTGTGTGTGTGTGTGTGTGTGTGTGTGTGTGTGTGTGTGTGTCTGCCTGCCTGTCTTTCTTCCTTTTTTGTTTTCCTCTTCTTCTCTTTCCTCCTCCTCCTCCTCCTCCTCTTCTTCTTCACTAAAATAGGCTCTGGTGTTTTCCATGTTTATTAATGGCATATTGTAAAGTTCTTTGGAAATTGTTTCCATTTACACCAAGTAAAAACTTTGCTTGTAATAAATTAAAATTTTTAAGTATCACTTTAAGCATTCAAACTTGCTTTTAAAGT
The DNA here is from genome assembly GCA_004026605.1 of Ondatra zibethicus. Classification (NCBI taxonomy): domain Eukaryota; kingdom Metazoa; phylum Chordata; class Mammalia; order Rodentia; family Cricetidae; genus Ondatra; species Ondatra zibethicus. The sequence continues at coordinate 57,904 of PVIU01012875.1, read as the reverse complement.
GTAAATTAGATATTTATAAAATCATGGGATAGAATGGCCATGAATCTTGATTTAGAATCCATTTTAAGAAGTTAAATATTTTAAGTTTCTTATTAATGTAGTTTCAGATTTAATTGTATATAACATGGAATATAGAATTAAGCATCATATGAAAAACTTAATTTATTTTTCAATGTTTTGATTGATTTTGAAATTACCTCTTTGAAAGTCTTAGAAAAACTAATTTTCTCCCTTCCATTTGGCATCTCTGGAGTGGAATGATGTATTACAAGACACACAAGTGTACATGGGGAGTAGGGAGGAAAATGCCCTTGGCTGGGGAAAGAAGATGATTGATACACATGGGAGCCCCTCAGCACAGGAGGTTCGTGCAGGTGGTCCTTCCCTGACACCAGCCCCTCAGAACCTCCTCCACAGTCACATTCTTGATGCACACTTGGTTCTTTTCAGTAGTGGTGAGTCACATAGATTGGAAAAATATGTAAAGAATGAACATTGATTCTAGAGAACTTTAGTATGTACTGTTGTTCATACTTCCAGTTTATCATGATAAAATGTCATCATTTTTCTCCTACAGAACGATTTTAAATGTAATCCTCTAATTCAGAAGCAACAGTGTGTGCATATGGACAGCTCAGGACTTCAGAAAAGAAACACTGAATTTTGTAGGTAGAGGATCTCCTGTAGAATTTTGTTTGTATTTCTAGATTATCTTCTAGCCTTTTCTCAAGCAGAATAAATTCTGAGTGTTTCCCTCTTTAGATCTCTTGTATATATTTAGGAAAATTAATATAGCAAATTTACCCAGCCAAGTGCTTTGTTCTTTATGGTTATGTTGGCCTAGCATATTTTAGTTATTATGTAAGTGGTAGCCATAAAGACGGTGATTAAAATGCTTATGAACTGAAAGGGGGAAAGCCCTTGGATATATAAACATTAATAATCACATTGCCAAAGGATTCCATAGGATATTTTTAGAAATAAATTTTTATTCTTTGACAATTTGATATATGTATATAATATATTTTGATCATGTTCATCCTTGCGTTCTTCCTTCTTACCCCCTCCCACTTCTGGAAACTTTCTTTTCCCCAACACATCCGTATGGCTTACTGAAACACTTATTTTTATAATTAATTTTTAATTAATTAATAATTAATATTCAGTTAATAATTTGTGATCTCAGCCGGGTGGTAATGGTACACGCCTTTAATCCCAGCACTTGGGAGGCAGAGGCAAGCGGATCTCTTGAGTTTGAGGCCAGCCTGGTCTACAAGAGCTAGCTTCAGGACAGGCTCCAAAACCACAGAGAAACCCTGTTTTGAAAAAACAAAAAATAAAAATTGAAAATAAAATAAAACAAACAAATCCCTACTATGGTCTCTTTTGGGGGTCCCTAGAATTTTTTATGTGATCTTTATGACATTTTCAGTGGTGGAACCTTTGAAATATCTTGAATATCATATATTTTGTGATTTTTAAAAATGCATACCTAGCCGGGCAGTGGCAGCACAGACCTTTAATCCCAGCACTCAGGAGGCAGAGGCAGGCGGATCTCTGTGAGTTAAAGGCCAGCCTGGTCTACAAGAGCTAGTTCCAGGACAGGCTCCAAAGCTACAGAGAAACCTGGTCTCGAAATACCAAAAACAAAACAAACAAACAGGGCTGGAGAGATGGCTCAGAGGTTAAGAACATTGCCTGTTCTTCCAAAGGTCCTGAGTTCAATTCCCAGCAACCACATGGTGGCTCACAACCATCTGTAATGGGGTCTGGTGCCCTCTTCTGGCCTGCAGGCATACACACAGACAGAATATTGTATACATAATAAATAAATAAATAAATATTTAAAAAAACAAACAAACAAACATGCCTATATTTAAAGTAAATATAGAACTAGAGAGATGGTTTAATTGGTAGTGCTTGTCACATACACATAAGGACCTAAGTTTATAATTAAACAGAAATTTGAATATATATTTTTACTTATTGGTCCTTGCAACTAAGGAGTGTAAGGTCTGGCTCATGTTTTGATTAAGATCAACTTCTTAGTAGATTTTGGATCTGTGTTTGGAAGAAGCAGTAAAATTTAGACAAAAGGCTTGTCTAGTATGAAGAAGGAGAGAGAAACAACTTGTTTTGCTTTTCAATGCTATTTGTTCCTTCATGGGTATAGTAGTATATCTGTGGTCATTTGGTGTAGTTCTTTCATGAATGTTGTATGTGTATATACATGCATGCTTTAAATAATGTTCAATTGAAGAATATGCTAAAATTAGCTAAATAGCAAACCTACATTTAGAATTGTTTTCTTATTATATGTCACACAGATGTTATTACATCTTGAGGGGTTAAAAGATAACATAAAACAACAGATTTATTTTTTTTGCAACCATTTAAAATCTGGATTGGCCAAAATATAGATACAAATGAGCCATCATAAGGAAGGTACAACTTTTTGTTGTAAATATTTAGTGTAACTTTTTAAAATTATATTTTAAAGAAATTATGCAGTGATATAGTATCTGTTTTAGTATCTAAAAATCTCCCCATTTACTTATTTGAAATAGTTTAATATCTGCCCTTATATTTGAAAAGACAAATTTAATAAAATGATGCAAGTATTACCATGAGGGCCAGAGATTTTCATGAAAGAGGTTTATATTACCCAGATGGTATAAGCTGTACCAGAGCTTGGGATGTGGTGCAGGAACAGAGCACTTGTTGAGCATAATAAGCAGAGTACTGGGTTCCATACCTGACTGGAAAAGGAAAATAAACTTGGGTGGGAATGATAGCTGCCAGCATTTCCTGCTTGGGCCGTTGGAAATCACATGTGTCTTACTCACTTTCTGTATAGGCTTAAACAAAGAGAAGGCACATGTCAGAAATGCCAGCTATTGAATGACAGCCCCCCTCCCCCGCTTTGCTCACTATCTTGTATATGTCTTATGAAATATTTTAGTGTTTAGTTTGCATACCATTCTATCCATTTGTATTCAGTTCCTTTCTCAGTTAAAGAACTGAGGGAGAATTTACTTTTACTTCTGATTGGTTCTTTATTTTAGATATGGGCAGAAATGTTTGTTAGGTACTGCAGCAAATGCAGAGAAATATGCAGTAGAACATAAAAAGGCACACAAGGCAGTGCCATGATGCTGTGACAGATGTCCAGTTTTCATAGGAGCATTAGAATCAAGATGAAGGAGGCAGTGCTTGGGTCAAGTCCTGTGGGTCAGGGCATGAATGGGAGGGGTAAGGGGGAGTATAAGTAAGCTGTCAGGTGGAGGCACTCTCTGAGTCTGTAGTACATAAGTCACAGGAGTGTCACCACAGCAAAACTTGGAGAATGGGAGCAGCTGACTCCCAACTAAGGACCACATATGAGATCAGAAAGATTAAATGTAATTACAGTCATCTGAATGTCACTGTATTTTTAAAGACATTTTTAGTAAGTGAGAGATTTTCCTTTTCCATGTGATGAGCTTGGGGTGGCAGATCTTGACTCCCGCAGTTGGTTCAGGGAGCTCTTGAAAGACCCAGGGTGGGTCCTGCGGCATGTCTGCTCTCAGCAGCATGGGGGAGTTCCATGCTCTTAATTACAATGGCAAGGAAAGTATAACGGAGAAAAGCTTCCTTGTGAGACCATGTCTTCTTAATTGGGAATAATTTCAGTGGGAATAGTCCTTTCATCTAGAGTCCCCAGTTGTAGCTATTTGAATATATTTGTGTGTCCTTTTTCTTCCGGAAGTGTTTGAGAGTAGCACACCTCAAATGTGATCACATCTCAGGATGATCTGCCAGCCCTAAACACTTAAGGTTGGAATACTCAGTCTCTTTCATGCTGTGACGTGGTGATGTAACATGTAGATTACATTAAAATTCCCTTGTCTGCTATGTGCTAGAAAGTATTTTTTTATGTAGTCTAGAATCATACATTACATTTTGTTGGCATGTTTTTTACTTGGTTTCCTTTGTTCTTTTTTCCTTGTGTTTTAAGACAGATTCTTATCTATCCCAGGCTGGCCTTGAGCTTAGTATATAGCAAGGATGGTTTTGAACTCCTGATCCTCCTGTCTCCAGCAGCAGATGTTGGGATTACAGGTGTGCACCTTTAGCCTAATTCATAGAGCCCTGGGCATTGAAACCAGGACTTCGTGTGTGCCACCTAAACTGTACCCATAGCCTCAGTTCTTAGGTGTGTTCTACATTGAAGCAGGCACTAGAGAGCAGCCGCTTTGTTGAAGGCTCCCAATGTGAATCCTTTGATGTTTCCTCTCCACTAAATTATGGTTACGACATTCTCACACGAACCCCATTGGAGGGTTTGCAGGGAGAAGTCCTGCCTCACTTTGCCTGGTTGCTGGAGATGTTTACTTTAGTCATGTGCTAATGGTGGTATCTGTTAGATTTGTCCCCTTGCAATGAGGAAGTGACCTTTTAGAAGCTGCTTTAAGATTGACAGCAATAGGTTCTTGCTCATTTATTTTGGCATACATTGATTTTTTTCTTTTTTTTACCTGAGGGATTTTTTTCTTTAAAGGTTGAAAATACACATTGGGATTTTAGTTTTTATTAATCTTTTGAGTCAGCAGTTTGTATTCAATACAAAGGAAACTGAACTCTAGCAGAGACTGTGTGATGGCTCAGTAAGAATCTCATCTGGGAAGGCAGCAGGAATGGCTAGGCAGTTGACATTCATAGCCAGGAGAATTTTATCTTACTTCCCTTTCTGCTGCCTAGTAAATGGAGTATCCATGTTAGTAGGAAGCGGGGAATAAAAATAAGGTAAAATTCTCGTTTTGTTTATTTCCCATACTTATATTGAGAAAAATGTCGCTTAATGTCTGCTTCCTATTACAGTTATGATTTCTCTGAAAATTCTGTTGATCTTTATAGGCTAATCATGTGTTGGGCATTATAAAGCTACTAGAAAAGTTCTCTTTATTGACCTTTTCAACAGAAGTTAGAGATTATTTTCCCATGAGAATACAGTTTAATGAAAGCAAATTGTAAGATATTTAGATACTGTGTACTTTTTTGTGTGTTCTGTTCATTGGAATGAATGGCTTAGTTTTAGTTTGGCTTAGGAGTTTTGAAGTCACAATCCAGTGCTTTAGGTATCTAGGCAAGTGCTCTGTCATTCAGCTCTAGCCCCACACAGGTCTTTGCTATCTTTAGTTTTTAGACAAAAAGAAACAATAAATTATTTAGAAAGGTTCATGTTCATGACCAGTAGTAAAGTTAGGAAAGCATTTAGCAAGATAGCTTAAATGTAACAATAAGGGTATCAGGTAACTTACAGAATCTCTTAGGTGTTAGGTGAAGTCATAGCACTCAGCTGGGTACCAGAAAGCTGGCAGGAAACCAAGTGACAACTTCCTCTTTCTCTTCCCTCTGGGCCACTGATTTCTCCCGTTCATAGCCATTAGCATTTCTACTGCAGACCTACTTATTCTACAGGGCAGCAAGCTAACAGGCCCCAGTCAGAGTCTTCATTATTTTCCAGCTTAGCTGTTCACATTGAGTTGGCTCCATTTGCACGTGTCTCTCAAAATTCCTGGAGAAGTGCCTTTGCTTCCAGCCTGGGCTGGCCATTGGTCAGTGTCAGATAGAGGGAAGCTATATCCTGGCTCCTTCAGCTGTGGTACAAATAAGACACATGCTCTTGAGACTTCCCAGGCAGCTTTCCTGAGCCTTGGAGATGTTTGTTGCAAATTCTAGGCTTCTGTTGTTTCTTCTTGTCTCTGAGTAATAAACCTGCCTCATGTAATTCTGGAAACATGTAAGTTCTACTAAGTTGGTGCCTAGTGCTCAGTGGACTGGTCACAAGTTGCTTCTTCTGTTTCCTGAAACATCTGTTTGCCTCTCTACTTGTAATCATGTTAAAGATACAAACTGTAAACTTAAATTATCTGTGCCTGCCCTGTGTGGGGAGAGGTTTGAAGAAGGAAGAATTGTGAATTGTTAACAGTGCATTGAACACTTGTTATGTCAGCTTCTTTCTGTAGACCACAGCTTCTTAAACTGCCCACTGATAACACTGTTTTACTCAAGCAACTTATGAAGTAGGTATACAATCAAATATTTACTGATAATAAACCATAAAGAAGTTTATTTTAAAACAATTCTTTGGTGTTGGCGGAGACTGCTTATATATTTCCCAGCTGCCCAGACTCGACATAACCACACAGAAACTGTATTAATTGCAATATTGTTTGGCTAATAGCCTAAGCGTATTTCTGGCTAACTCCTATATCTTAAATTAACCCATTTGCATTATTTTATATTTTACCACAAGGCTCATGGTTTACCAGCAAGGTTCTGGCATGTCTGTCTCCTGTGGTGGCTACATGGCGTCTTGTTGACTCTGCCTATTCTCTTCTCTTCTATCTGCTTGGAACTCCCTCCTTGCCCTACTCTGCACTGCAATAGGCCCAAAGCAGCTTCTTTATTAACCAATGGTATTCACAGCATACAGAGGGGAATTCCATATCACTTTGGTATTCATACAGTCTTACCATTTATTAAATGAAGCATTTACATACTGGGGGGATGGAGATGCTTTTAAATTTTTACATAAAAAGGATTAAATCCTGGCTGAATATTTGGCACTGTGGGACATGGATATTGTTCAACATTTTTCAGAATTGATGAGTATTTTAATTTTATAAGCATCAATGCTGATATCACCACATCCCATAAATATATACACAAAATGGCAGAGGAATATGTTTAGGATGACTTCAGGAACTGTTGAAGTTCTGTTTTAACTACAAGCCACAATTCATTTTAATTATTATTTATTTACTTTTGTGTGAAACTCAAGTCAGCAACCCAAATAGCAGTTCCAGCTTTCCTGACTTTGGAGGCATATTGGCCTGGTTCCTTTGTATCAAGACTTCCGCTAGATCAGGGCTTCTTAAACACTTCTATTTCTTTTTCCTCTAGAGCATATTCAAAGATTCACTAATTTGATAATTGCATATTGAGGAATGATGATAAGAAAATATTAAAAGCCTTTGTGCTCCATAATTAAGCTGTTATATTTCTATAAGAACAGAAAACTTTCTGTGTACAGTGAAACCCCACAGTTCATAATGCACAGCAGTCTGAAAGTTGAGCTGCGGTGTTCCTTGTTTTCATTGGTGACAGCCTGATGCAGTGCATGTGATGCTTCGTATGCAGAACCAGGCTGCAGTAAAGTGCCCGTTGCAGCACTGCCAGAAACACTGGCGCATCATGCCTTTGATTTTGATTTCTGATACTTGGGCATTCAGAATTCTCTTACTGTTACCAAATTTTTCATGACCTCCACATTGCATGACATGACCTCTACTCACATTCTGCAACATGACCCCATCCACAGTTTAAGAGCTGTATTTTCTAGACTGTTGCTGCACATTTCTGCCCTGAGAGGCCTTAGAGACTTGAGGGAGAATTGGCAGGCATACAAATTATACTGTAGTGTTAGGTGTTAAAACAGCAGTGCACTTTACAGGACAAAATTCCCGAGGAGGTGTGTCTATGCAAACCTTAAGCAGCAGCTAACATATGAAGAGTGGAGAAACCACAAGGAAAGGCTGCTTGAGCTGGGGCTGCATGCTTTCCTGCCTTCTCTAGCTCATGGTCTGTATCTGTAGATATAAGAGGAGCAGAGCATGAAGAATGTCTTGTCCTGTGTGGTTTAGAGAAGAAGTGAAATTGTGCCACCACTACAAACCACAATAGGAATTCACAGCTTCTGAAAAACCACATTTAAACAAATACGAATAGTGACCTAATATTTACAGTATTCTATCAAGAGGTAATCCGTGTGCCAGCTTTTCCCTGCTGTGGCGGAACACCTGAAACAACTTAAAGGAAAAGGCTGATTTAGTTTCGAAGGTCTTTAGTCCATGTTCATTTGGTCTTATTTGGGCCTTAGAGTGTGTCAGAACACAGTTCACAGTAAAGAAATTGCTTACTTTTTGGGGATCAGGAAGCAAGCTCAGGGCTGTGAAGTTGGGGAGAGGGGAGACAAATTTCAGCCGACATCACAGTGTCTTCTGTGAGGCAGGTCTACGCCAGGAATTGAACCAAGTAATGGTCATCCACCTTGGTGAACCAGTCAGGTTTTTGGGGGTTGCCTTCTAATGCTTTGAGTAAATACCATGGCCGAAAGCAGTTTGGGGAGGAGAGAGGTCTTAAGGGAGGCTTAAGCTTCCACATCACTGTTCTTCATGCAAGCAACTAAAGGCAGGAACCTAGGCAGGAGCTGATGCAGCAGCCATGGAGGTGTGCTGCTTACTGGTTTGATCCTTATGGTTTGCTTTGCCTGCTTTCTTATGGAACCCAGAATCATCAGTTTAGGGATGGTACCACCCACAATGGGCTGGGCCCTCCTACATCACCACAGATTAAGAGAATGCCCAACAGGCTTTCCTCCAGCCTGATTTCATGGAGGTATTTTCTCAGCTGAGACTCCTTCTCTCAGATGACACTAGCATGTGTCAAGTTGACATAAAAACTAGCCAGAGCAGGGGGTTACTAACAGGACAGTGGCTGAGGGGCTGCTTTTGGGGAGCAAGCATAACTAAGCACTTGCATCAACAGAAGTCCACAGAGCGGGAATGGTGTTGATGCCAGCTGCGTCCCTGAAGTCTTCTGCACAGCTTGTAAGCTGCTGGACAGGCTCCCGCGTTTCCTCCAGGGCGGGCAGGTCCTAATCTCCTCCTCCAGCAGCTGTTTACTTCCTAAAAAGGAGACAGTGGCCTTCAATCTTGCAAGTTTCTGCTTCCAGATAGGTGAATTGTTTACCATCAGGTTTCATAAGTTCCACCTCCTTGCTAGAGGGAATATTTCAAATCAGAGGAAACTACTAAATACAGAAGGGCAGATGGGAAGAGGTAAGACTGGTATGGTAGGGAGCCTTTCCTTGCACTTTTAAGAATAACATTTTCCTGAGAACCTTACATAAAAGAGTGCCTTGAAAAGAAGTGTGGATCCCGCTGTCACCCGTCCTGACATGGCAAAACTGGAACCAGGTGGCGTGGTCTAGAGATAAGTGTATTGTGCCTGATTGAACAGTAACGGTGATGACAGAATACTAGCTGGGGTGTGTGTGTGTGTGTGTGTGTGTGTGTGTGTGTGTGTGTGTGTGTGTGTGTGTGTGTGTGTGTTTTAAGATAGAGACGTAATGGGGCTGGAAAGATGGTTAACAGCACTGACTGCTCTTCCAGACGCCCTGAGTTCAATTCCCAGTAACCACATGATGGCTCACAACCATCCATAATGAGATCTGGTGCTCTCTTCTGGCCTGCAGGCACACATGTAGACAGAACACTATATACTAAATAAGCAAATAAAGTTCAAAATTTTTTAAAAAAAGAGAAGTAAAAAGTGATTTAATTTGATTAGGGAATGGATCATGTGGAGAATGAGCCAAATCCAGAATGGCAATTCTGAGTTAGGTGTTTTCATTACTGTTGTAGGAATTTGGATGAAGAATAGAATTTGAGTATCAGTGAAATGCTCATTTTTGGAATCATTTTGAATTTAGTTTATGTTCAATGAGAAATCTCAGACATAGATATACAGGCTTGAAGTTAAGAACAAAAATGGGAGCTAAGAAAGTGAGAGCTGAAGTCTTGGTGGTGGTGAGATTACCTAGGAGGTCTGGGGATAAATTCTTTGAAGTTGTCTGCAGGGAGGAAAGGGACCATGCTGTCGCTCATGTTGTCTGTGAGGGATGTGTGATCTGCAGGAGGTTAATATAACTATTAGAGAAAAATAAAAACATTCACAGGACAGATGGGAGGGTAGGTATTTTTCTTAGGGTTTTGATTGCTGTGATAAAAATCGTAGCCAAAATCAACTTTGGGAGAAAAAGGTTTTCATCTTAGTTGTAGTCCCATCATGAAGGGAAATTAAAGAAGGAACTCAGGGCAGGAACCTGAAAGCAGGAAGTGAAGCAGAAGCTATGGAGGAACACTGTTTACTTGCTTGCTCTGTATGGTGTGCTTAACCTTATATGATCCAGGACCATCTGCCTGTGGACGCACCACTCATAGTGAGCTGGGCCCCCATACACCAGTCATTAGTCAAGAAAATGGCCTGTGGGTTTCTCTACGGGTCAAAATGGAAGGGGCATTTTTCGCAATTAAGGTTCCTTTTTCCAGATACTATAGCTTGGAGTTGACAGTTCACTTAAACAATTGACCACTTATTAACTCAACGCACTAACACATTGCTATTCAACTTTAACCTTTTCTTTCTTGTTTATCTACAAGATTACATTTCAGCATTAATATCACAACACAAAACATAAATAACTCTAAAAGTCTTCTAAAACGTTGCAACACTTAAAATTTGCTCTCCTTAAAATATCCAAAGTTTCCTAACTGGGTGCCTGTAAAATTAGAAATAGTTACATACTTTCTTACTCCAAGAAGGAAGAACCTGGATATAGTCACATGACTGAAATCAAGTCCAAAAGTGTAAAACCTCAGTGTCAGACTCTGGACTCATAGTCGTCTTGGTTGACAAAGGACTTGAGCAGCTGCTGCTCTCTGGCTCTGCCATACGAAGCACACATATCTAATAGTATCTAATAGGCTCAGGCCGGCTCCACTCCACAGTGCAGCTGCTCTGCTGCCGTTCTTGGTGATCATCCATCCCATAGTGTTGGTATCTCCAGAGTCCTGGGGTCTTCATTGCAACTGGGCTGTACTTTAGCCAGTAGTCTCTTCTGGACTCACCAAGCTTCATCCTCTCTCCGTGACCTCTTTAGTCCTCGGCTTCTCCTTCAATGGAGTCGGTACCTTCATAATGACCTGTCCTGGCTTTCTCATAGTGTCAGAGCTTCAGCTGCTCTCCAAGACCCCTTCATGCCTCCGAAACCAGTCCCACCTGGGAGGCTTACACAGCTGTGTTTGGCTAATACCAAGTGCAGTGTTGGCCCCTTCCGGATCACAGTTTCTGTGTGTTGACCATGGGGAAACACTTCTCAGATTTTTTGCCTCATAGGTGCTGGTGGTTTCTTCTCCTTTTCCTCTTTTTTTTTTTTTCCTTTATTTTTACAGAGTCTTTCTGTGTAGCTGGTTCTAGACTAGGCTGGCCTTGAACTCACAGAGATCCGCCTGCCTTTGCCTCCCAAGGGCAGGGATTAAGGGCATGTGACACCCCTGCCTGGTGCTGGCCTCTTCTTAATTACAGCTGATCTTCATTTCTAGTTCACCATATTGTTTGTCCCAGCAAAACAAAGGTTTATTGGTTGTGATCTCCTGCTAATCACAGGCAAATCTTCAGCTCCAGCCAACCAGAATCACAGGTTCTTATTCCAAAATATTGAACAGCCCCAAGACTCTCGAACTTCCCCTGAAACTTCACATGCTAGGCTTCCATCATCTTTACTGCGCTCAACGTTACATCCCAAGTTCCCACAACAGCCCATTCAGCTCTGATCACTCAGTAACCGGCCCAGAGTTTTAGTGTCCTTCCACAACCCTCCCCAAACAACACAGGTCTGTCACTCCAATACCAGTTTCTGTTTTAGTTAGGTTTTTTATTGTTGTGGTAAAACAACATGACTCAAAGCAACTTTGGGAGGAAAGGGTTTATTTTATTACTCTCAGGTCATTCATACTGATAAGTCAGGGCAGGAATCTTAAGGCAGGTACTAAACCAGAGGCCATGGGAGAATACTGCTTAGTGACTTATTCTCTGTGGCTTTTTCTTCCACAGTTCAGGACTACCTGTCCAGGGGAGGCACCACCCACAGTGAACTGGGTCCTCCCATATCAATCCATTAATAAGAAAATTCCCCTACCAACTTGTGTATAGGTCAATCTGATGGAGGCACTTTCTCAATTGAGGTTCCTCTTCCCAGATAAATCTAACTTGCGCCAAGTTGTCAAACCCACTCGGACAGTATTACATTGGAAGAGTGGTAGACTCTAAAGAGAGGTGACAGGAAATTTGGAGAAAAGCCAGTAATGTGATAGTAGGGAAGCAAAAGAAAAGTCTATTTGAAGTACTTTTAAATGAGCAGTGTTAAAGCAAAGCTGAGGAGACACGGAAGTGGGGTGGGGGTCTTAGGGATGCCCACGGGCCGTGGGAGCATGAGTGCTGCTGGTGACGTAGACCAGCGTTGGTGATCATGACTGCAGCGTGCTGGGGTTAGTGTCAAATTCAGGAAAGTCTTTTCGTAAGAACTAAATGGAGGTAGAGGTGGGAGGGCTCTTCTGGTAGATAGTGGACACTTGTGTTATCTTCTCTCTTAAGATCGAAGTTTAAGTGCTGCAGAAGTGATTTAGAATGGGAGAAATGGATGGGTTCGAGGATAGGTAATTCATAGAAGAAAGTCTAGGTGGGATTCTTAGATAGGAAGGGCAACCAACAGGAGATTCTCTACCAGTAAATGAGCAGTTTCTTTCCCAGTAATTGCAATATATGAAACATCTGTTGTCTGGAGTAAGTTTTAGAAAATACATACGTATTAAAATGTATTTGTAAATTGGGGTTGGTTAGATGGACTGTCCAATTCACGCTGAATATTGTTCTCTTCATAACTGAACATTTTAACTTTTTGTGTTCAAACTTGCAATTTGGGGATTGGAAATGATACCAAATAATGGGTAGTAAGCTACAACTCTTTATGGATACACTGAGCGTTCCTCAGTCCTTGTCACTGTGAGGATGGAATGGCAGTCCTATTCCGGGCATTGGAAGGGCAAGACACACCTGCCTGGGACATCCTTTATCCTCACACTTCCTTCTCACAATCATTGACAGGAAGCCTGGGCATAAGGACAGTTAGACAATTACCTGCATTCTCTGATTTATGTGTGGTAGGTTTGAACCTAGGTCTGTGCACCCCAAATTTGGATGTGCTGTCACTTCTTTAGTAGGGCATTCCTGGAATAGCATGTGAATGGTTGCTTGTATCCACCCTAACCCAAGTTTTCCCCGATGAGGTGCTTTATGTGCAGGAAGTATGGCTGTGGAGCTGGCTTTTTCTACGTCTCTCACGTTCTCATCACCTGTGACTGTTTACCTCCTGGATCTCCATTCCCTTGCTCAAATTCTTGCTTTTTTTATTTCTGTTGCATCTACTATGACTGCATTTTCTGAGTGATTTTTGTCATCCTCTTTATTATTATTGTGTTGTTATTTTGTCCCCTCCCTCTATTTGTTCTTCCCACGCTCTGGCGTTTGTGCAGAAGGTTGGCTGTGTGCAGGTCTTGCTCAGTAATCAGAGCTGCTTTCTCAAGGCTGGGGACTAATGGGTGAGCCCCAGTAGGTTGATTGGCTGGCCTTCTCTTCCTTGTGCCTCCTTTTAATCACTGCCTGCTGCACATGGCTCTTTGTTCATAGAAAGGGATGCCTTTTCATCCCCATTTCCTGGAATGACTTTAGCTTTAGGGTAATAATTCTGTCACCTCCAAAATGGAAAGTAACTTAGCCTTTTCTGATAAGCAAATAACTTCTTGGGAACTCTGAACTCTGCAGGACTCCCTTCAGCTAAGTACTTTCCCAGATCTTTTTAGAAGTAAAGCAGGATATGAATTGTGAGTACATTAATCAGGTAAAATAGCTGTTAGCCTAGTCTTCAAATTTTGAAGATTAAATTAATGATGTTTACTTTGGGGGCATCTTGGCTTTTCAAACATGAGAGTGATTTCTGGCTCATTAACTCACCTTACTTATTATGTCACTTAACTATAGAGTTATAAAAACTAATTATATAGCTTTATTTAACATAGATAAAGTATCTTTTTAAAATACCAAACCTATCTTAGCAATCCATTTCATAAAATCATACAAATAGTGAGTTTTATGTAAATTAATTTATTTGCAGCACTAGGAATGGATTTTCAAGCCTCCAGCATGCCAGGCAAGCACCTTACCACTAAGCCTCATCATCAGTCCTATAAGTAGTGATTTTTAACTTTTAGTTCTTCCAAGTACCTGAAATTATTTGCATTATTTATTATAATGCATTTTAAAGAAACATCTTTTTGTCATTGACAGTATCTTTGAGGTAGTGTTTCCGTGCTTCTCATACAGTTTGCCCTATTGGGATTTATAGTATCCTGCATGCAGAAGTGATTGGCTGATGGTAGAATATTTTACTTGTTTGTGACTCTGGTTCATTGATCGTACAATAAGGTTGAAAACCAGCAACTTTTTCCTGGATTATTTTAACCAACATTGAACCAAGTTTGAATTCTGTGGTTCCTTCCCTGTATGTCTGTGTCTGATCTGTCTGTCCCTGCTGCCTGTGAGTTGTGCCTATGTCTGATGTATGAATTTGCACCTGATTCTGATATGTGTGTACGTGTGTGTATGTCTGAAGTTTGTTATGCCTGTCCCTAACGAAGGGCTTTTGAACATCACAAAAACAAACAAAACAAAACAACAACAACAAAAAAAAACACTATGGGAAAGGGATGAGAGATTCTTTACAGAAATTTAATCAGAGTTTTACCAGGGAAGAAGTTATTTGACTGACCCACCTGACCCAGAATACAATTTAAAAGTATAAACAGGTGCTGTCAACATATATCCACATGTTGCTTCCAGCATTTTTGTGATACTTCACCTTGATATACCATGCTCTGTTGATCCCCATGGAAGGCCTGCCCCATTCTGAACTGAAAAAGAGGAGGAGTGAATTGGGGGGCAGGTGGGAGGTGAAAGAAGGAAATATGAGGAGGGAGGGGAAACTGCAGTCAGGATGTAAAATAAATATATAAAAAATATAGTTCTGTCTATTCACAGAGCACTGTGGTTCAGTGTTGTATAATATTAAGAAAATAAACATTAAGCATTTCAAATCAAAATTCACTGCTTTTTTTCTTTTTCCCTTCACCAAACCATTTATTTATGTATTTCTTTATTCGTCTGTCTGTCTGTCTATTTAGGGATTGGTTCTTACTCTTTAGCTTGGTCTGTCCTGGAATTCATTATCTAATACAGACCACTGTATGGCCTTAAATTCCTAGCCTGCTCATACTGCAGGCTCCTTAATGTTGGGATCATAGGCTCAATCGCCAGTACTCTGCAGAGCCATTTGCTCATATGTTATGCTTTTATAAATTTTAAATATTCTATTTGAAACCTAAACTTTATATAACTATATTACATTCCCATTTGGAGTCTTTATTATATGTAACTATAAAATTATAATTTATTTTAACTTATCTGACCATTTTCTAGGGAACACAAGATTTTTTATATTACTGTGAGTGAATGTTATTTTGGTGGTCTGACCGGGCAGATATCAAGGTAACCCTGCTCACCAGTGTGGGTAAAAATTAGAATACTCACTGATAATTACCAGGAGAGACTAAAGTCTAATCTGTTGCATGTTAAAGTAGGCGTCCAAGTGGAGTTTCAGATTTTAACTATCTGGAAAAAATCAGAAAGCTTTTACTGTCTGTCTGGATTTGTTTGCTTGCAGGCAAACTGTTAGCTCAGTATATTTTATTCCCAGGCTGGTTGACATATACACTTTCCAGTGTGTATCTAGCATAAATACTTACAGTATAGTTCAGAGAAGATATTAACTGATAGGCTCAGTGATTTGGGATTCCCCTCTGTATGCTGTGAATACCATTGGTTAATGAAGAAGTTGCTTTGGGTCTGTGATAGGGTAGAGCAGAGCTGTGGGGGAGGTGAAGTAAGCTGAATGCTGGGAGAAAAGAGGGGAATCAAGAGAAGCCATGGAGCAGCCGCTGCCAGGGACAGATACCCTGAAGCTTTGCCTTCTGGTAAAACATAAATAATGGAGATGGGTTAACTCTAGATGTAAGAGCTAGCTAGCAATATGCTTAAGTAATTGTCCAAGCAGTTATTTAATTAATACAGTTTCTGTGTGGTTATTTCTGGAGTCTGGGCGGCCAGAAAATGAACAAGCGGCCTCCTTACAATAGCTCAGCTGTTGATATAGTAGACACCCAGAAGAACCTTTATTTATTTATTATTTCTTACTTATTTTGAGGCAGGGTCTTGCTGAAGCGTTTGTGGCCTGGAATTGACTATGTAGGTAAAGCTATCCTCATATAAATGTGCATGCCTTCTGCCACCCGAATGCTGAGACCAAAGTGTGCACAACCATGCCTGGCCCAAGAACCGTAACTTAAACAAGTTGGATCCTAACATATTTCTCACACTCCTTCTTACACAAAAGTGTGTGGGACTGGGCAGCCCTGAATTAGAAGTGCTCAGGGGTCTGGTATTCTGGCAGCTAAACTTCATACTGTCCCTAGTTAGGTTTGAAGAGGGAAGCTTGGTTGTGTATCGTGTGGTGGACAAGGAAACATGCACCTGCTTCTTTGCTGTGGGAAAAGGCACATGCCCTTGGTGATGACATGTTAAATGTAATTGTTTTGGTTAATCTTCCTTACCCAGTTTTGTCTCCTTGCTTCCCCTCTTGTATGCCCTACATATGTTTGTCATCCCATCTCCTCTCCTGGATACCTTTCTAATGTCTTGACCTGTATGATACTCAGACCTACATGTTTACACATACACAAATTGAAAGCTATGAGAGAGCACATGTAATATTTCTCTTTCTGAGTTACTTTACTTAATATAATAGTTACTGGATGCATCTAATTTTTTCTGAAAATTTTCATTTCTTTACTAATAAAATAATTTTGTATATGTTTACCACACCTGAGTTATCATTTCCTTGCTATTGTGAACAAAGCAGCAATAATCTCCAGTAGGAGATAGAAAAATTTTGAATATATCTTTAGGAGTATGCTGAGTCTTATGGCAGTTCTGCATTTGAAAAGCTTCCATACTGAGCTCTGTAGTGGTTCTACCTGTTTGACACTCTGACCAGCCACTATGGCTTCCTCTTCCTCCATTCTCACTGCCATTTGTCATTTGCTTTTGTTTGTTTGTTTTGGTGAAAGCCATTGTACCTGGGGTAACCCAGATTCTCAGAATAGTTTTAATTTGCATTTTCTTTGTGACTAAAAATGTAAACTACTTTAAAAATAATTTCCCATTCATATATCAGTTTTGCATCCTGCAATTTTACTGAAAATGTTTATCACATAGAAAAGTTTTCTGGTGAAGTCTTTAAGACCCGTCTTCAGTGTCACGTCATTTAGAAATAAGGATATTTCGACTTCATCCCTTCCTGTCTGTATCCCTTCTATATTTTTCCCTTGTCTTATTGCTGTAGCTAAGCACTATAGGAGTGGATGAGTATACATCCTTATCCAGATTTTCAAGGAAATGCTTTCAGACTATTTATTGTCTAATTGTGATACATAGCTTTGACTATGTTGAAGTATGTTACATCTAATTCTAATTTTGAGGAGAGCAGAGGGTGTATGTGTGTGCATGTGTATGCACACACGCTTGCTCCTATCCACTGAGCCATCCTTCAGTGCTATTTGTCCTTTTTTTTTTTAGAACCTTTATAATGATGGATAATACTAATTTAATAGAATAAGTTCAGTGATACTCTTTTTGTGCTTTGTGGGTATTGATGTTAGATCTTTTTTAGATGTTTGGTGGAACTATACAATGAGTCTATCTAGTCCTGTACTTTTAATTACTGCTTCAGTATCATTTCTTATTGTGGATCTATGTTGTTTTTATCTTTTTAAGTTTAGTATGTCATATGTGTGTAGGCCTTTATACATTTCTTCTGTATATTCCATTTTATTTTATTTTTGCTTTGTATCTTTAAAGTTCATCTAACTGAAATCTGTAGTAATGTTCCCCTTTATCTCTAATTTCATTTAACTTGTATTTTCTCTTTCCTTTGTTCAGTTTGGCCAGGATTTGTCAATCTTGTCTTTTTTTTTTCTCTCCAAAGAACCACCTCTTTGATCTGTATATTATTCTTTTCTTGTCCATTTTATTAATTCCTGCCCTGATCTTTATTAGTTCTTCCTATGTACTACTTTTAGGTTTTGGTTCTTATTTTTCTAGGAACTTGTTTTTCTAGGTGTGGCATTAGATTATTTATTTACAAACATTTTGAGTTTGTAGTATAGATTGTATAGCTGTTAATTCTCCTCTTAGAACCGCCTAGTTATATTCTAAGGATTAATTTTGTTTCTGAATGACTTGCCATCTGTGTATCTATGGGCTATATAAATGTGTTCAGATCATATTTGTATTGGATGATGATAAAGTCACCATATTTAATTTATTACTTTAAACATCATTGTTTCTTTTTCCGGTGCAAACATTTTGAAATTCTGTCTTCTGGCTTTTAAGGTGCACAATTTTGCCTGTTAGGATTTCTAGCCACTATAGTTGGTATAATTAGGCTCATTTCAGAATTGCTGACTTTTTAGTCTCTGACTTAACCTTTTAGGAATTCTGCTCATCTTTTAATCTTTGAAGTTAGAGCTGATGAAAGAAGTGATTGAGTGACCAATTGATGCAGTAGGAGATGGGGAGGATGTCCCTGACACTGACCCTGGGCTCCCTTGCTGGGCCATGAGCCTCACACAGTGTCTGCCTTAGTCCTTGCAGAAGGATGTGCCCTCTGGTCTCACAGTGATTGTGGTAGAGGGAGATCAAGTGCAAACCTATCTCCTGATTCCAAACTCAAGCTATTTTTTTTTATTTGTTTTTTAATAAAAATTTAGGGGTCATTTAAAATAGTTTATTTTCCTTGTTAGTTGATTATTAAAAAAGTTGGGCAGTTTGTGTATGTGTGTGTGTGTATGTGTGTGGGAAGTAAAGAACAGACCCACACACTCTGCCTCACTGGTTTCTGTGTGTGATTTTATGCAAAAGATATACATATTGCAGGTACATGTTGAATTTCTTTCTCCCATATAACCTAAAAATGACTAATGTAGCTCAAGCTGGTTTTGAACTCACAGTCTTTTTGCTTCAACTGATTCTCTGTATTGAAGTCCTAATTTCTCATACTACCATGTTTTTGTTTTCTAGGGAATATCTTGGCAAACAGCTCCAGTCGGAGCAGCCTCAGACTGCTGCTGCCCGGAGCTGAGCTGACCTCTTAAGCTTTTCTGCACCTCTGATGGACCACTGGAGTGAGAACCTCAGTCCTTAGGTTCAAAATGAATAGATTTTAACCTAATGGTAATTTCTTTTTTGTTGTATAGCTTTTCCCAGGGGGTAATTCCTGGGGGAATAAAGGTGTTTGCTTGTTAAGTTGTATAAAAGTAGATGCTATCTGTTTCTAGGGAAATATTACTGTTATTTACATTGCTTATAATTTCTGTATTTATTGTTCTATGGAAATAAATATAATTAAAGCATTCTCACTCCAAACATGTTCTTTTGTTTTAATTATTCCTTATATGGACTTTGAATAAAAGTCTTATTACACTATTTCATATCAAAATTGGGAGAATTATTTCCAAGCAATGACGGAAGTAAATGTTTTGAAATGATCACTGACTTCTCTTTTGTTGGAATAGGGCCGCTAGTTAGTTCCCAGCCGCTTAGCCCTGAAATAATCACACAGAAACTATTATTTAAAACACTGCTTGGCCCATTAGCTCTAGTTTCTTATTGGCTAACTCTTACATCTTAATTTAACCCATCTCCATTAATCTGTGTATTGCTATAAGGCTGTGGCTTATTGGCTAAAATTCCAGCGTCCATCTCAGGTGGGGTTACATGCCTTCTCTCTGACTCCCTCCATTTTCTTGCAGCATTCAGTTTAGTTTTCCCCGCTTACCCTACCAACAGGCCAAGGCAGTTTCTTTATTCATTAACCAATAAAAGCAACACATAGACAGAAGTACCTCCCACATCACTCTTTCTCTCTTATACATCACACACACACACACACACACACACACACACACACTTTCCCTCTACCTATATGGCATTACATCACCTAATAAAATGTATGTCCTGAGAAGTATATCTTTAGGCAGTTTAGTCATTGTGCAAGCATCACAGAGTATACTTACATAAACTTGCAGGGTCAAAATCAGTCTCTTGATTTGGCTTCTTGTTGCAATGAAGACAGTAAAAGGTGATGATAAGTAGAAGGAGTACACACTTTAATATGGTGACAAAAATAGTAAGTAGAGACCATGGTTAGTTGTTACCACTGTCAGTGTTATGTATGTACATAATTGTGTTGCAGTTTTACACTGCTATGAGTCAGCATTTCACTCTTGTTATCAGGGGCATCACAGGTGAGCAAGGCCAAGTGCTGTAATTTCAAGACCATTATAACATCACTCTGTGTAGGACATTTTACCTCTAGTGTGATTTTATGGAATTATCATGTATACACAGTCTGATTGTTACACAGTGAATGACTATAATTAGAAAAAATTTAAAACCCTGAATGAATTTTTGTTACATTTTATATTATTTCTTTTAGACTATAAGAAAGATTTTTTTTAAACAAGCTAAAATGTAAGATAAAACCCATCACACTGAAGTTGGACAAGGTGAACCAGCAGATAGAAAAGGGCTAAAAAAGAAAGCACAAGACTCCGAGACCTGCTCCTTCGCATACAGGAGTCCCATAAAAGTCCTAAACTGAAAGCTATAAAGACCTGGTGCAGACACAGGCCCTGTGCCTGCTGCTTCAGTCTCCGTGAGTTCATATGATCTGTGCTTAGTGGACTCACAGGGCCTGTTCTCTTAGTGTTTTCTATCCCCTCTGGCTCTTACACTCTTTCTGCCTCCTCCCCTCTGGGTTCCTTGAGCTCCAGGGAAGAGATTTGATGGAGATTCCCCATTTAGTACTGACTGTTCCAAGATGTCTGTCTGTGTGTGTATGTGTGTGTGCCTGTGATGTCTGGCTGTGGGTCTCTGTATTTGTTCCCATCTACTGCGGGAAGAAGCTTCTGTGATGATGACTGGATAAGGCACTGATCTTACTATAGCAGAGTAGAATATCACTAGGAATACTTTTATTATTACTTTATGATTTACTTTTTTGAGACCAGTAGTGTTTGGCTTTATCCTAGGTCCCTGGGCTATCTAGTCACTGGTTCTTGGTCACCCCAGCAGTGTCAATTATAGATTCCATCTCATGGACTGTGTGTCAAATGTTGACTGATCACCCACAAGCTTTACACCACCATTACCCTGGCTGATTTTGCAGGCAGGATAGCATTGTAGATCAAAGGGTTTGTGGCTGGGTTGTTTCTCTTTTGGTAGCTTACTAAGTATCTTCCCATATCCAAGATAATAGAACATAGAGGTGAAGGTTCTGTGTAGGCGTCAGCTTGATATCCCCATGTTCAGTGACTTGTATGGATATAGTCTTCAGCAGTGGGGCCTTGTCAGTTTGTGGAGAGCAGCCTGTTTTGTTGAGGATTTCCATGGCACCCCTTTGGCCAACAACTCAATTGAATGTAACCCAGTACTGGTACTGGAAGCTTTCCTTGGAAACGAGACAGCCAGTTGGGACTTTCCCCTATTATTTAAAAAATTCATTAGGATTGCCTTCATATATTTTAGGAAGTTTTGACTTCACTAGGTTTCCATATCAACCCTCAAACTCTCCTCAATTCTGTCTCTCCCCGTATTCCCTTCCCCTTTTCACAGGATCCTCCCATTTTTCCAGTTTTCCTTACCCCAATCTACCCAGAAACTCTACTTCCCTCTCCCAGGGAGATCTCTAATCTCTGCTCCCCAGTCCCTTCCTCTGTACCTAACCTCCCTGGGTCTACGGGTTATAGCTTGGTTATCATTTGCTTAATGAGTAATACTCACATACAAGTGAGTATATACCATATGTCTAGATGTGGATTACTTCACTCAGGATTTTTTTCTAGTTCCACCTATTTGCCTGCAAATTTCATGATGCCATTTTTTGTGTGTGTGACAACTGAATAATACTTTTTTTGGTAAATAAATGTTCTACATTTTCTTTTTTCCCCTCAACATAGTATTTTTACTGATTACTTGTTTCACATAAGATACCCCAATTACATTCCCTTCCCAGTCTTTCCAGGTTTATCCCTCCACCCTTGTGAACCCCCCTAAAAAATACCAAGTCCAATTTGTGTTGCCTATGTACTCACTGGACCATGGCCAGACTCCCAGGTATCACATTTTCTTTATCCATTCTGTTGAGGGACATGTAGGTTGTTTCCAATTTCTGGTTATTATGAATAAAAGAGCAGTGAACATAATTGAGCAAGTGTCTTGTTGGAAGGGGAAGCGTCCTTTGGGTATATGCCCAAGACTGGGATAGCTGATCTTGAGGTAGATTGATTACCATTTTTCTGAGGAACCACCACCTGATCCCCATAGTGGCTATATAAGTTTGCACTCCCACCAGCAATGGGTGAGTGTTCCCCTTATTCTACATCTTCACCACCATGAGCTGTCACTTGTGTTACTAATTTTAGCCATTCCAACAGGTGTAAGATGAAACCTCAAAAGTAGTTTGATTTGTATTTCTCTAATGACTAAGAATGTTGAACATTTCTTTGTTTCTCAGCCATTTGAGTTTCCCTTGTAGAGAATTCTCTATTTAGACCTGTACCCCATTTTTTAATTTGATTATTTTGTTTTTTGAATTCTTTATATATTTATATTTTGAATCTTAGTCCTCTATCTGATGTGGAGTGGGAAAAAAAATCATTTCCTATTCTGTAGGCTGCTGCTCTGTCCAAATGATAGTGTCCTTTGTCTTACAGAAGCTTTTCAGTTTCATGAGGTCTCCTTTCTGTTCAAAAAGTCTTGTGTCTGTGTGTATGTGTGTGTGCATGCATGCGCCAATGAGTTCAAGGCTATTCCCCACTTTTCTACCAAGTTCAGTGTATCTGATTTTTAGTTGAGGTTTTTGATCCATTTGGAATTGAGTTTTGTGCAGGGTGATAGATATGGATCTATTTACTTTCTTCTTTGTGCCAACATTCAGTTAGACCAGCACCATTTGTTGAAGATGTTGTCTTTTTTCCATTGTGTATTTCTGGATTCTTTATCAAAAATCAAGTGTCCATAGATTTAAGTCTGGGTGTTCCATTCAATTCCATTGATCAATGTGTCTTGTTTTTATGACAATTCCATCAGTTTTTTTTTTATTAATATAGCTCTGTAGTACAGCTTGAAATCAGGGCTGGTGATACCTCTGGAATTTTTTTAAAATTGCAGAGCAAATGGGCCAAACAGTGTTTTAATGAATACAATTTCTGTGTGGTTATTTTGGGGGTAAGCTAGCCGGGTGGCCAGATGAACAAGCAGCTTTTCCCTACAACAGTTTCTGACTACCAGTCTCAACTGGAAAGCAAGCAAACAAAGCCAAGTATGGAATTAGGTGTTTGGGGGCTGGAGAAATGGTGGAGTGGATAAAGTGCTTTCTGTGCAGGAGGGCTTGAGTCTCTATCTCTCGAGCTAAGCACAATGCCTGGCCTGTAATGGCCACAGTTTGGGGAGAAAGGTGGGGAAGAGATGGTTCTGAGCTTGCTGGAAAGCCAGTTTAGCTGGAACAGTAGAACCTCAAGTTCAGTAAGAGAGCTTTTGCTAGAAAGAAGCCGGAGACCATTGCAGTAAAATGATACAAAAAATATGGTGGATTGTGATAGAGGTCTAAGATACTTAATGTCAGCCTCTGGCTTTGCCACACATACACTGTATACATACAAGAATTTAGGCATTTTATTGTTTCTTGTTGAAGGCATAATAGGTTCTCTAAAGTCTGACAGAAAACCCAAGTCAAGCCGGTTTTTAAAATGTCATCCATCATTTATAATGAAATTTTCCTGAGCAGGGATCATTTTTCCAGGAATAAAACTTCAGAATTTAAGAGTTTGAGAGACGTTCACATAGAAGGGAAAGTGAAATCATGTCTTGCTTCCTTGGCCCTGCTGGAGCTTGTTAACCTTCCTATTGTAAAAGATGCAGGAAGTGCCCTTTCCACCCCACATTGTACCTGGTTAGTCATGAATGTCAGATCACAGAAGGTCTCCACTTAAAACTGTCTCCTTTCCTTCCTATTTATCTATTACTGAGTTATTGGTGTGAACTGTCATATAATTAAAATCTCAATAATTTTGTAACCTCCAGCTGTCAAATCTTGGAAAGCACAGTTGAAATTATTAATGCACTTGATCTGTGTGAAAATTACTTAAAAAGTTCTCTATTCTCACCATTTGCCTTTTATAATAGAGAATATTTGAATCTAAAATTTAAAATCACTGTTAATAGGTGGCAAAGTTGCTTGAACTGTGATGAAATCTTTTTAGTTTGAAATTTCACTCATTTTACTGCATAAGATGTTCTGGTCTGATTAACAGGTCTTCTTTAACTTCCCAAATCAGCTACCAGTGTCAATGTCAGTTGGCAAGATGAAAGAACTCTGAAGACTTTTTGTGTTCTTTAGCCTTCCATGAAAACATAACAACAGGTTCACATTGGCTTCCTCTCTTTAAAGAGTGTTGGTTATTCTTTCAAAAACAATAAAAGTGGGTGTTAGGTCCCAGGCAGTCTATATCCAAAATTAGCTTAAAATGGACTATAAGAAGATTTCTGGCAGTTAGATAAAAGCCAGCATTCCTCAGGAACTTGAGAAAAATTATTTCCATTTGCCAAAAAGAATCATTTCCCTTACTTCTGGCAAAGCGACATATAGCAGCTACCTGTGGCACCGATCAGCATATCAAAGCCCGTGCTGGCCTCCAGGCTCCTTCAGTCCCTATTCACAAGTACTTGGCATACATCTCAAAGTCCAAAGTCTATGCCCACCTGACGCCCAGGTACTCATCCTCCTCCTGATAAACCAGCTGTTGTTATCACCATGATTTTGGTTTTTTTTAATTTAATTTTTATTGCTTTATAAATAATACCATTCAAAATTTCCACTTCCTCCCCTCCTCCCATTTCCCTCCCTCTCCCCCACTTCCCCTTCCCCTCCAGTCCTAAGAGAGGGCAGGGTATCCTGCCCTGTGGGAAGTCCAAGGCCCTCCCCCCTCCATCGAGGCTTAGGAAGGTTTGCATCCAAATAGACTAGGATCTCAAAAAGCCAGTACATGTAGTAGAGACAAATCCCAGTGCCATTATCATTGGCTTCTCAGTCAGCCCCCATTGTCAGTCACATTCAGAGGGTCCAGTTTGATCCCATGCTCATTCAGTCCCAGTCCAGCTGGCTTTGTTGAGCTCCCATTAGATCAGGCACACTGTCTCAGTGCGTGGACCAACCCCTCGCGGTCCTGACTTCCTTGCTCATATTCTCCCTCCTTTTGCTCTACAACTGGACCTTGGGAGCTCAGTCCAGTGCTCTGATGTGGGTCTCTGTCTCTATCTCCATCAGTCACCGGACTAAGGGGTCTATGGTGATAGTCAAGATAGTCATCAGTGTGACTATGGGACTAGGCCAGTTCAGGCACCCTCTCCTCCATTGCCCAGGTTTCTAGCTGGGGACATCCCCGTGGACACTTGGGAACCCCTCTAGAGCCAAGCCTCTTGCCAACCCCAAAATGCCTCCCTTAATTAAGATATCTTCTTCCCTGCTCCCATATCCGTCTTTCCTCCATATCAATGATCCCACTCCCCCAAGCTCTCCCCAACCCTCCCCTTCTCCCTTCTCTCTCCCCCTCTCCCCTTTGCCCCACCCCACCCCCACCCCATGCTCCCAACTTTTGTCTGGCAATCTTGTCTGCTTCCAATTTCCAGGAGGATCTTTATGTTTTTCTTTGGGTTCACCTTATTATTTAGCTTCTCTAGGATCACGGACTATAGGCTCAATATCCTTTGTTTATGGTTAGAATCCACTAATAAGTGAGTACATACCATATTCATGTTTTTGGGTCTGGGTTATCTCACTCAGGATAGTGTTTTCTATTTCCATCCATTTGCATGCAAAATTCAAGATGTCATTGTTTTTTACCGCTGAGTAGTACTCTAATGTGTATATGTGCCACACTTTCTTTATCCATTTTCCATTGAGGGGTATCTAGGTTGTTTCCAGGTTCTGGCTATTACAAATAATGCTGCTATAAACATAGTTGAACAAATGCTTTTGTAGTATGATTGGGAATCTCTTGGGTATATTCCCAAGAGTGGTATTGCTAGATCCTGAGGTAGGTTGACTCCCACTTTTCTGAGAAACCTCCATACTGATTTCCAAAGTGTTTGCATGAGTTTGCATTCCCACCAGCAATGGATGAGTGCTCCCCTTACTCCACATCCTCTCCAGCATAGGCTATCATTGGTGTTTTTTATTTTAGCCATTCTGACAGGTGTAAGATGGTATCTCAAAGTTGTTTTGATTTGCATTTCCCTGATAGCTAAGGAAGTTGAACATGTCCTTAAGTATCTTTTGGCCATTTGAAATTCTTTTGTTGAGAATTCTCTGTTCAGTTCAGTACCCCATTTTTAATTGGGTTAATTAGAATTTTAATGTCTAGTTTCTTGAGTTCTTTGTATATTTTGGAGATCAGTCCTCTTTCTGATGTGGGATTAGTGAAGATCTTCTCCCATTCAGTAGGTTGCCTTTTTGTCTTAATGACTGTGTCCTTTGCTTTACAGAAGCTTTTAGGTTTCAGGAGGTCCCATTTATTCATTGTTGCTCTTATTGTCTATGCTACTGGAGTTATATTTAGGAAGTGGTCTCCTGTACCCATGTACTGCAGGCTACTTCCCACTTTCTCTTCTATCAGGTTCAGTGTGGTCAGATTTATATTGAGGTCTTTAATCCATTTGCCAGTAGTTTATTGAGAATTTTTGCATCGATGTTCATGAGTGAGATTGGTCTGTAATTCTCTTTCTTGGTTGAGTCTTTGTGTGGTTTTGGTATCAGGGTAACTGTAGCTTCATAAAAAGAGTTTGGCAATGACTCTTCTGTTTCTATTATGTGGAACATATTAAGGAGTATAGGTATTAGCTCTTCTTGGAAGTTCTGGTAGAATTCTGCACTAATACCATCTGGTCCTGGGCTTTTTTTGGTTGGGAGCTTTTTGATGACAGCTTCTATTTCCTCACAACTTATAGGTCTATTTAAATTTTTTTACCTGGTCTTGACTTAATTTTGGTATATGGTATTTATCTAAAAAATGTCCATTTCTTTTACATTTTCCAATTTTGTGGCATACAGTCTTTTGTAGTAAGTCCTAATTATTCTCTGAATTTCCTCAGTGTCTGTTGTTATGTCCCCCTTTTCATTTCTGACCTTGTTAATTTGAGTGTTCTCTCTCTGCCTTTTGATTAGTTTGGATAGGGGTTTGTCAATCTTGTTGATTTTCTCAAAGAACCAGCTCTTTGTTTCATTGATTCTTTGGATTGTTTCTGTGTTTCTATTTTTGTTGATTTCAGCCCTCATTTGATTATTTCTAATCTTCTACTCCTCCTGGGTGAGTCTGCTTCTTTTTTCCTAGAGTTTTCAGGTGTGCTGTTAAGTCTCTAATGTGAGCTTTTTTCGTTTTCTTTATGTGGGCACTTAGTGCTATGAACTTTCCTCTTAGCACTGCTTTCATAGTGTCCCATAGGTTTGGGTATGTTGTGTCTTCATTTTTGTTGAATTCAAGGAAGACTTTAATTTCTTTCTTTATTTCTTCCTTGACCCAGGGGTGGTTCAGTAGTTCAGTGTCCATGTGTTTGTAGGTTTTCTGGGGACTCCCATTGGCATGATTTTCTCTGGCTTTCCCATTTCTCTAGTCCTGGCCATGTTCTGCTCTACTTCTCCCTCTCTCTCTTCTGCACACTTCCAGATGTTTCTGAATATTTTCCCTCTTATTCACAATACCCCCCCCAATAATGGAGTGGTTTTGTTGGCAGGTTCTCATGCACCCTCTCACAGTCTGGGGAAATCCCTTCTTGAATGGAAGCAATAGCTGACCAAACTGCTGTACTTTACAATCATGTCTTGTCCCTCCAAGGAAGAAGGAATATCCAGTAGCTTGGTCGAGTGAACCAGTGTACAGTAGCATTGAATAACAAAGTAGTTTGTGGAATTAGTATATTTGTAGCATGATAAAAAAGATGGGGGATGGAGATGAGGGTACTCCATGGCCTTGTTTTCTCATAAGGCTCTTAAAATAGACATGAAGTTATTAAACATAGAAAAAAAAAAGACCCATCATTTGGTTTTCTGTGAAAGAAAGTTGTCACAAATTACCCATCAGGAATGAGGTTTATTAGAAGAAGGACCCTGAGGTAACAGAAACTAAAGCAAAGGAGAAGCTTATGTTGAAAACTTGGAAAGGCGTTTCATTGGGAGTGAGGCTAAGATGAAAGGAAGAGCAGCAATTGAGTGATGGGGAGCACAAAGGAGCAGTGTCAGATAAGTCTCCCCAACAGAGGAAGCATCTGGTCTTTCAGCAGGTGATAAAAACTTATACTTTGTGATTTGGTTCAATATAGCATACACAAACACATATATATACATACACATATGTATATATATGTGTGTGTGTATGTATATGTGTGTGTGTGTGTGAGTGTGAGTGTGTGTGTGTGTATATGTGTGTGTGTGTGTGTGTGTGTATATGTGTGTGTGTGTGTGTGTGTGTGTATGTATATATAACAAAGAGCATGGATGAGCCAGGTACTGCTTAGGAGAGTGTTGTAGGAGGCTACTTGATCTAAGCTTTGTTTTATAGTGTCAAGCTCTCTCAGGTTTTAAGTGGATTTAGTCAACCACGTTGGTGTGCCAATTTGCCTCCATACAATGAGACAGTATTTAGGATCTGCTAGCTACAGCATAGCTTCTTAAATTTTGTCCTACGGAAGGAGCTAGCTACAGGGGTGTACCCTGATTTCTTCAGGCTGTAGGGTCTGTCTTTTTAAAAGTGACGACTCTCTTAAAGCGATCATCCTGTGTTTATCAGAAGTGGCATTATTGTGTGATATTTTGATTGTGCTCTGACAAAGCTTGCTTGGAGTCAGAGGGCAGAGCTAGTCCCTAGCTGAGTGATATTAACCACAGAGGTCTGGAGGACTGAGGATAGATATGACAGGAAGTAGTAAGGCAGAGTGGAGAGGAATCTCAGCTTCTTTGAAGGAGGACTGATGGCTTCTCTGTTTCTCTAATCCTTCATGTTCTTGCCCTGAATTTGATTCCTAATTTTTTATTTATATAGAAAAATTAGATTAATGCTTCATCTGGCATCAAACTTTTGGGACATGACAGCATGGACATAGCTTATTGCCCTTGGCTTTGGGGTCGCTGTTGGCGGCTCCTGTCAGAGTGAGTTGGTTTATCCACTCTTGCCTTAAGCCCTTTGAACAAGTCTGGGATTTTCCTTTTGGAGCCTCCCTGCAACAGTCTCCATAGGCCCTAACTGTAACAGGTGCCTGGACCCACTACTGGCCAGCTCTGCCTTCAGGCAGCTCTGTGCTTTCACTTCCTGCCTATCACACATGATGCTTCCATATGTCCCCCTGTGTCCTCCTTTCAGATGGCTGACTCCTTGATTTCTTTTTCCCGTGGGTTTTGGGTTTCCCCATGGGCCCCTCCTCAGGCTGCTGCCACACTAGGTTAGCTGCCTTGATACCTCCTTTGGCTTCTATTGTTGTTGCAACTGCCACATACTTTCAGCTCACAACTACATGCAAGTAGCTGCAGCTATCCTTAACCAGGCTGTGCACTGCCTGTGTTCTTGGCCCAGGTCAGCTTTGCATCTTCAGCCAGCCTCACATTTCACTGTCATCATCATCAGATCTGATAAGACACCTGGGAATTTTTAAGATGGGAATTAGTTTTTTAAAAAAGGAGAGAAGCAATCCCCCCCCACATTAAAAAGGGGAAACATTATGATGCATGGAGCTAGGTCTCTGTATAGTTCTACAATGGATGGTTTAAAAATGTAGCAATTAAATGAATGTATAATCAAGTTAGCTGGGATTGACATAATGTCAATTATCATTTTGGTAATTCTTATTTTATCCTTTAAAAATTTGTTTGATAGTGTTAAATGTGAAAAATTGACTGATGAGAGAAATTCCTTAGAAATACAGACTTAAGAATTAAGACACATGTTCACACACAGAGGAGAGTAGAGCAGAAGTTACAACATGACATTATGAAACTGAATGGGAGCAGCCCAAGATTATTAAAAAACCAACTTTAATTTATCTGATTACCATTCAAGGATGTCCACCAGATGATAGGCATCACCAAGGTTATTCAGAGGTTAACTGGGAACCTATAAAAATGTCAGATTTGAAGATATTTAAGGAAGCAACAATTTCATATGGTTTACATTCACCTTTTGTGAAACAGATGTTTAATTCATGGGCCACTCAGAACAGAATTATTCCACAAGACTGGAAGGATTTAGTTACAGCAGCATTGGAAGCTGGTCCTCAGTTACAGTAGAGTACCTAGTAGAGAGACGAAGCTAGGGCCATTGAACAGCAAGGTAGGATTAGAGATTATGAGATTTCCCAAGGTCAAGTCCTTGGTGAGGGCTATTGTATTGTTGTGGGAGGAGAGGTTTCATTTGATGATCATACCTTGTCCCTATGCTGTACAGCTGCTTTGAATGCCTGGGGCAAGACTGAAGATTCAAGACAGAACTAAGTCATTTTTTTAAAATTATACAAGGCCCAAAAGAACCTTCATTGATTTTTTTTTTTTTAAAAAGATTGACTTCAGGTGTAAATAGAATGATATCACCTCCAGAAGTTAGATGACTATTAATTGAATCTTGGGCTTTTGAAAATGCTAATTTAGAATGAAAATGGTGATTAGGTTTTTAAAGGCAAGATCAGCATCCATAGATGAATGGATTAGAAATACAACTGATATTGTATGTCATGCTTATGATGAAACTTGGATAGAAGTGACTTCTAAAAATTTAAAGAAAAATCAAAAGGTTAGATATTTTAATTGTGGCAAGTCATCTCATCTGAAAAGGTATTACAGGCAAGGTGTTCCTAGGAACCATATTTTTTTCTGGAGAGAATACAAATAGAAGGCCACAACCTTCTGAAATATACAGAAGGTGTGGCAAAGATCAACATTGGACTAAAGAATACAGATCAATATGGGGCAGGCAAGGTAAGCCTTTGCCATTGAGAAATGCCATAGGTGTCTCTTGCAGGTCCCCATATTAAATTAGATTCCCTGTCAGCATTTGGGAAACTCATCCACAGAGCAATTAAAAGACTTAATGCCTGTTAGGGAAAACATACTGCTCTGGATGACAGAGCAACTTTAAAAGATACAAAAATTTCAAGAGAAACAAAACTTAAATTATTTTAGCAAACTTCTATAAATGATTGTAGACTAAAGTTAAAAATATGAATAAATGTCATTGTACATGAGGGTTTGATAGACACAGGGGCAGATGTAACAATAATTGCACAATGATCTTGGCATCCAAATTGACCTCTTCAGATGTAAATGTTCAGCTTTTAGGGGTTGGAACTTTATCTCAAGTTAAGCAACATGAAAGATGGGTTGAATATATAGGGTCAGAAGGGCAGATAGGAAAATTAAATCCATTTGTGTCTAGCACAGCAATGAATTTATGGGGATGTGATCCATTGTTCCCGCAATGAAATACCCAGATTACGATTCCTCCAATCTCAGAAACAAACCATAAACTAGCATATGTTTTTGGAAAAAATATTAAAAGGTATTATAAAGAACAGTCACTGATCATTCAGGGTGTACATAAACAGGGCACAAATCTCTGATTGTTGTTTGTGTTGACCATGACTTCATTTATTCCTTTGTTACACTGATGTCTACTTCATAGGCTGTTGGAAGAATTGGATGAGATCAGCAGAGAGGAAGGTTAACCTAGAGCCTGGATATAGTCAGACCTTTGAACTGCCAGCTCTCAAATAATGACACAGAGACTTATTAGTTATGAAAGCTTGATCTTAGTTTAGGTTTGTTTCCAAATGGTTGTTAACACTTAAATTAACCTGGTTGTATTAATCTATGTTTTTGCCTTGTGGCTTGTTATCTCTCCTCAGTTTTGTATGTCCAACTTCCTCCCCATCTGACCACTGAAACTCTTGCACCAGATTCTATTCCCAAGCTCCTATCTCTGGCAGGAAGTCTCGCCTATTCTCTCCTACCTAGTTATTGGCCACTCAACTCTTTAGTAAGCCAATTAGAAGGTGCCTATTTGGATAGGACAGAGACACATCTTCAAACAGTGTGATCAAATATCTCACAACACTTGAGTCATGTACATGTGCAGGGATTGCACCAATCCCTAGTTCCAGCAGCAATGTTTTCTGAAAAGGCCCAAGGCTGCTTTCTGAGCTGCTCAGGTCTTTCCAAGATTCTTTAGTTAGTGAAGGACAGTGATGATCCTCCAATCCTTACAAAAGTTTACTCTCTGATGGTGTATTTGTGTCTGGGTGTACATATGTGTTTATTCGCCCACCCCTGCTCCTACAATGATTGCAGCCATGGAGCAGGCAGTCTGAACAGATCACCCAAAAGCAAACACATCCCAGACTGAGAGTCCCCCTGCTTCCTGAACCTAATGTGGGCTCCGATCTTCAGTAATCTCTGTGTAAACAAAGGTTTGGATGAAATGTGAATCAACCCTTGAGAAGGATTTTGGAGAATTTGAACATTAAAAATTATGAAAAAAGAAGTGCAGAAAATATTTCTATTTAAATAGATTTCAAAAAGGAAAACCTGACTTTGTCTTTGATATAGTCAGGGCAAGCTGCTTTAGTTTCTTAGTAATCTTGTCATGGATCTGTTTTTGGAGGTATTTTTTATAGGCACTGGTGGTGGTTCCATTCAGTCAGTCTCTGTATAATGCAGAAAATGTTACAGGAGTGTGAGTGTGCTTAGTGTAAAAGGCTTAAGTGAGACAAAGACTGCTCTAGTTAAGAGGTAATTAATGTTTTCCCTTAACTTCTGTTTTGAAACAACTTTAAGTTTATAAAAACTTGAAAAAGTAAAAATAGTATGAAAATTTACATATAAATTTGTTTTATTTTTTTTTTGAGATTTCATATTATTGTGTAGCACAGGGTCCACACAAGCTTAGAACTTGCTCTCTAGCCCAGGCTGGCCTTGAACTGATGATCTTCCTGTCTCGACTTTGCAAGTGTTGGGATAATAGGCATGAGCCATGTGGTCATTTGAAAGGTATGGCCCCCTCAGACTCTTGTGCTTGAATGTTTGCCCTACAGGGAGTGGTACTATTAGGGGGTATGGTCTTGTTGGAGTAAGTGTTGCCTTATTAGAGGAAGTGTGTCACTATGAGGGCAGGCTCTTGTATGCTTAAGATATGTGTGGGACATAGCTCACTTCCTGTTGCCTGTGGATTGGTTCCTTCTCCAGCATCATGTCTGCCTGCATGCAATCATGTTCCCCGCCATGATGATAATGGACTACCCTTCTGAAACTGTAAGTTAGTCTCAGTTAAATGTTTTCCTGTATAGAGTTGCTGTAGTTATGGTGTGTCTTCATAGCAATAGACACCCTCACTAAGACAGCCATCATACCCAACTTCCTCCCACCCTACATTTCCCCTGAGACATGATGGTGAATTATATATATATCATGATTTTTAGATTTATTTTTACTTTTGAGATTGTAAGATAATTATAATATTTTTACCTTTCCATTCTTCTTTCCAAACCATAACTACAGCAACTGCTTACTGCTCTGATCTTTTGCTTTTCAGCCTATTGGCTCTACATCTAATTTTCCTCCTATTCCACCTCTGCCTAGTCCTGTAAGGTGGAAAGTTACCTTGGTAATCTAGTGAGTTAGGCTCTTTAATGTATGTCTTCATAGTTGTAAATTTGTGAACACTGTGCTTCTGACAGGCCCCCCCTAAAGTCACTCAAGTATTTGTGCATTTATTTTTAGTCTTCCTTAAATATTTTCCATTTTCCATTTATTTGTTTATTTATTGTTTATATGAGTCCCCACCTCTCTCTCTCTCTCTCTCTCTCTCTCTCTCTCTGTGTGTGTGTGTGTGTGTGCGTGCGCGCATGTGTGCTCATTATGGAGGTCAGAAGGCAATTTGCGAGATGCTTTTTCCACCCCGTGGGTTCTGAGAGTTGCCCTTATGTGATAAGCTTGGCGGCAAGCACCCTTGCCTCCTGAGTCACCTCACCAGCCTCTAAAGATTTTCTAAATACCATGGGATTTAGACTATTTATTTATAAGTGTGTTGTTTGATTTCCACACATCTGTGAAATTTTCAGTTTTCTTCTTTTAATTTTTGCTTTAGTGAATTGTGGCCAGAGAAAATGCTTACATGATTTTGGTCTTTTGAAATGGCTTCTCCTTGGGCACACTCCCTGTGTACTTTAGAGGAATGTTTATTCTGTTTGTGGTAGGTGGAGTGCTGCACAGAGAGAGACCTGATAAGCCTGGCTGGCTTGCACCATTGTCCTCTATTTCCTAAGTGGCTCTCTGTGTAGATGTTCTGTCCAGTTATTGAAAGTGAAGCACTTAAGTTGGAAATTATTATGTTAGAATGTTTTATTCTTATGATGGTTTGAATAAAAATGACCCTCACAGGCTCATAGGGATTGGCCATATTAAGAGGTATGTCCTTGTTTGTGTAGGTTTAGGCCTTGTGTGTTACTAGGAGTGGGTTTTGAGGTTTCAAATGCAACATTTGAAACTTTGAGCATTTGAAACCAGGGTCAGAGGATCCAGATGTAGAACTGTTGGCTCTTCTCCAGCATCATGTTTGTCTATGTGCCATCATGCCTCCCACCATGATGAGAATGGACTAAATTCTGAAGTATAAACGAGTCCCACTTAAATACTTCCCTTTATAACAACTGCCGTGGTCACGGTGCCTCTCCACAGCAAGAAAAACTTTAACTAAGACACCTTCCTTTGGTTCTGTTAATGTTTACCCCGTGTACTTGGGAGACTGCTGTTTGATGTGTGTATTTGCAATTATCCATGCATTTTGTCTCTGTTTGTATCTTGTAACAACTTGTGACTTTTAGTCTCTGGTCTGACATTAGCATGACCATGCAGACTCTATTCTTCATACTGTTTGCTTGGGGCAATGTTCTATCCTTTGTCTTTCAACTTACTTATGGAGAGAATGCGATATCACAGAATTGGATTTTTTTTTTTTACCTATTCTGGCAGCATATCTATTTAAATGGAAGAGTCCAAATGGACATTTACAATTACTGGGAAGGTCCTTCTGCTATTTATTCTTTGTCTTCTACCTTGCACCTTTTCTGTCCCTCAGTTTCTCCCTATGACTTCTATTTGCACTTAATTTCTTTCTAGTATGCTATTTCCATTCCTTCCTCATTATCTTTTATGTATATTTCTGGGGTTCTTTTTTGAGAACTTATCCTAGGAATAGCAGTTAATAACTGAAATTTGTAGCCCTCTAGTTCGAATGAAAATGAACTCTTTTTCAATAATATAATGGTTTTGTTCCTTTAGAGCCCTATAAATCCCTTCTTCATGTTTTTGTTGTCACAATTATACCATTTATGCTGCATGTCGATGCTATGTATACATATATATGCATATGTGTTTTCAGTTCTAGGAATAGAACACAGGGCCTTGTGCATTATAGGCAAGCCCTGAATGAGCTAATATATATTCACAGGTATTGTTCATATATCTGTGTTTTAAATAATATAGGAAATACAAGGAGAAGGTCAAATCAAAAAAAGTTACAAAACTGTCCCTCTTTTCTTTGTTTTGCTTCCTTCTCCTCCTCTTCCTCCTTCTTCTTTTTGAGAGACTGTCACTATATATACCTGAGTGGCCTGGGACTTCCTATGTAGATTAGGCTAGCCTTTCACTCACAACGCTTGACTTGCCTCTGCCCCCCTCGTCCTGGGATTAACACTGCCATGTCAGGCCTGTGTGGGTTTGTCTTTGCCCATGTGGAAATGCCTTTACTGCTGTTCTTCATGTTTTCACCCAGATCCAGGCCGCTCTATGTTGTTACGTCATTTCATTCTGAAGGGGCTATGTTAGTTGCTTTTTGGTGCTATGATAAACCATCAAGAACCAAAGTGACTCATTGAATAATGGGTTTATCTTGGCCATGCTTCCAGAAGGGTCTATCATGGTGAGCGAGGCATGGCGGTGAGCAGCTGAAGCAGGAAGCTGAGAGATCTCCTCTTCAACTGCAAACATGAAGCAGGAAGGAAAGTGGGAGGAGTAGGTCAAGGCCGTAGATTCTCAAGGCTTGCTCTGATGATGTATTTCCTCTTAAAGTTCCCATAACCTCCCCCAACAGCACCAGCCTGGGACCAGGTGTTCAAATGCATGAACCTGTCAGGGGCATTTCTCATGCCAACCATGACAGGAACACTTTGGTGGTGTCTGTAGGCACTTCTAGTAATGAACTCTCAAATTTTGTTTGTTGGAAATTTAAATTTATTGTTCATTCTTTTGGCTGACATGTTATTTTCATATTTGCTATGTAGCTCAGCTGATCTTGAACTCTCAATTCTGCCCCGTAGCCTCTTTAGTGTGGGTATTGCATAATTTTCCACCACACCAAACTTGTCCTTCAGCTTTAAAGGCAAACTTTACCCAATTCAGAATTTTTAGCTGACGATTCCCTGCCCCCAACATTTTAAACGTATCAGCTCATACGCTTGTATTCCTGGTTTCGAAAGAGAAGTTTTCCATAATCTCACTGAACATCCTTGAATGGGGGGAACCACTTCTGTCTTGCAGCTTTTAAGGTTTTTGTCTTATCTTTTGTTATTATGAAAAAAACTTAAATGATTTTTAAGTGTGTATTACTGGGGGTGGGATTTTGACATTTTAAGATCACAGCCTCACTAATAACTCTCTCTTTTTCTACTTTCCATTTGTGGATCATAAATAGGCTCTCAGCTGCTGCTCCAGTGCCTGCCTGCTGCCATGCTTCCTACCACGATGGTAATGATGGGTGTAACCTCTAAAGCTGTAAGGAAGTCCCCAGTTAAATGCTTGGTCATGGTGGCTCTCTAGAGCAACAGAAAAGCAACCAAGACAGGGTCCCAGGGGTCTAGTGCATGTTATCACACTTGCTGCCTCTTCCTGAGCTATCTCACTGGGTCTCTTTTCGTCTCTGGTTATATATAGGTTTCAGGTGAACTAGAACTCACTGTTATATAAACTCCTATGTTCTATAAATATGCAACGTTACCAAACTATTTTTGCCCATTGTTCACTCATATTTTTCCCTTCCATCCCCTCCCATCCTCTACCCTGTGCTTTTTTATCATCTGCATGCATGTTTTATAGCTTCTCATAGGTCTTCTATGCTCTGCTAATTTCTAATTCCTTTCTCTTCCTTCTTCTCAGCCTGGAAAATTTTAGCTGCTGTATCTTTAAGTTCATGAATCTTTCTTCCTATCGCCCAACTCTGCCCTTCACAGCTCTATCTCTGTGAACCTTCCCTATTAGTTACTTTACTCTCTAACACGTCAGCTTTTGCTTGCTTCCTTTCTTGTTATTCCTGTTTCTTTTTTGATATCTGTTTCTTTAAAAAAGTAAGATTTATTTTAGATGTGTGGAAGTTTTGTCTGCATATATGTGTATGCACTATGTGCATACCTGGTACCTGTGTAGGTCAGAAGACAGCACTGGGTCCCTCAGAACTGGAGGTACAGATGGCTGTGAGCTGACATATGGATTTTAGGAACCAAACTCTATATCATTGCAAGAACAGTAGGATTCTTAACTGCTGACCCATCTCTCCTGCCCCTATTGATATCTATGTTTTTACATACCATTCTGGTTTCCTTTCATTATTAGCCCATAGTTCTCTTAAGTCTCTGAACATATTTAAGAGAGTCTATTCAGACTTCCTATTTTAGATAGTGATGGATTTGTCAATTCATAGTGGGTGAGTTACCAAGGCAACTCTGAAGCACCCTCATATATAGGGGTCACTTTAAACTTGCTCACATGATATGTCCATCGCCCTCATTGTCATACTTTTTTGTCATTGTTTTCTTTCTTTATTTTATTAATTAAATATTTTCATTTACTTTACATCCCGACCACAGTTTTCCTTCCTTCTTCTTTTCCTGTTTCCTCTTCCCCTGTCTCCCCTTACCAACCCCCATTCAGAAAGGGGCAAGCCTCCCATGGGCATCAACAAAGTCCTTAATTCTAATCATTTGGTTCCTTCCCTCATCACTGTATGGCTATGATTCTCAACCTTATGGGTAGTTTATTTGAATTTCATGAAAACTTTAAAAAGCCTGATGTTCAGGACTCAGACCGAGCAGTCAGACCAGCCCATCTAGGGTGGCCCTGAGCCATTTAAAATTTTCAAACTCCCAGATCACAGAGTGGACTTCAACGTTGATGCAAGTTTTTTTGTCTTGTCAATAATGACCTCCTTCCTTAAAACCAACTGTGTGTCCCATAGCTTTCTATAGGGCATTGCAATAAAGGTTACTGTGTTCACTTTTGTTATTGGAATTCTTCCTTTAGAATGCTATTTGATGCAGAACTTTCTCTGTCCCTGGGTCCTTATCCCCATTTCCTCATGGCTATATCCAAATGTTTCCCTCTACTGTTTCTTCTTTTACATATAGACCATAAAACTTTGACTAGTCTTGTCAAACTGGTCAAACACAGCATTGGCTTCTCTGGATAGCTAGCCATACAGATTTCTCAGTCATTAAGGTTCAAGCTTTTGGACTAGCTGCCTGCTATGGTGTGGATGACTTATGTATGTCTTCCAAAGATTCATGTGTTGAAAACTTGGTTCCAGTCTGAGGTTGTGATACCTTTAAGGAGTGTGGTTTAGTGGGAGTTTGTTAGGTCCCTGAGGGTGTTTGCTTAGATGTCATTAAAGCAGTTCTCTGCTTTGCTTCCTGCTTCACCACATGATTTCTTCTAGTAAGCAACCCAGTGATTGGCTAAATCTGGGGCATGGGGCTCACCAGAGGTCAGGAGATGCAGCAACCTAATTTTCATTACCAAATCTATGAATGAACAAACTTCTTTTCTATATAAGTTTTCCAGCTTTGGACATTTTATTATAATAATGGTAAATACTGCCAAAATTTTCCCATTTGTCTAGGTATATAGATCATATTTAAAAAAGGACACACATCTTTCAGGTACTATACAAATCTTGAAAATTACCAAGATAAATAAGATTTAATCTATACTTGTGGTGGCTATTGGTTGTCAGCTTGACTACATCTGAAATGAACTATGATCCAGAATGAACTATACCTCTGAAAGAATTTTGCTTGGTTTGAAGTTTGTGAATCTGATTCTAGTCTAGACCTTTGAGTAAGGAAGACACACCTTTATTTTATTTTTTTTTAAAAAAGGATAACAAACTATCTTTTTTCATTTACACACCAATCCCAGTTCCCGCTCCCTCCCCTCCTCCCATGCCCTCCACCTTCCCCTCCCCCGCCCCCATCCACTCCCCAGAAGGGCAAGGCACATCTCTCCAAGTAAGGTCCAAGACCCTTCCCACTATATCCAGCCTGAGCAAGGTATTCATCCAAAGAGAATAGGTTCCAAAAAGGCCAATATAAGCAACAGTGACAAATCCTGGTGCCACTGCCAGTGGCCCCACAGTGTGCCCCAGCCATACAACTGTCACCTACATTCAGAGGGTCTAGCTTGGTCCTATGCTGGTTCCTTCCCTGTATGGCCAGAGTTGATG
This sequence comes from Ondatra zibethicus, assembly GCA_004026605.1. Lineage (NCBI taxonomy): Eukaryota > Metazoa > Chordata > Mammalia > Rodentia > Cricetidae > Ondatra > Ondatra zibethicus. The sequence continues at coordinate 18,428 of PVIU01012875.1, read as the reverse complement.
AGCTCCCATTAGCTCAGGTAACCTGTTTCCGTAGGTGTCTCCAACATGTTCTTCACCTCTTTGCTCATATTCTCACTCCTCTCACTCTTCAACTGGACTTTGGGAGCTCAGCCCAGTGCTCCACTGCATGTCTCTGCCCCTGTTTCCATCAGTTGTTGGATGAAGGTTCTATGGTGACATTTAAGATAGTCATTAATTTGACTACAGGGCGAGGAGAGTTTGGGCACCCTCTCTACTATTGCTTAGAGTCTTAGGTGGGTTCATCCTTGTAAATTCCTGGGAATTTTTCTAGTGCCAGTTTTCTTGTTAGCCCCATAATGGCTCCCTCAGTAAAAATATCTCTTTCCTTGCTCTCCATCTCTGTCCTTTCTCCATCTCAACTATCCTGTTCCCTCAAGTTCTCCCCCCTTGCCTTCTACCCTCCTCCTCCCCTTCTACCCTTCCTTCTCCCCCATGCTCCCAATTTTGTCAGGAGATCTTGTCTATTTCCCCTTTGCAGGGGATCTATATATGTTTCTCTTAGGGTTTACCTTCTTACTTTAGCTTCTCTAGGGTCCTTTGCTTTACAGCTAGTATTCACTTATGGGTGAGTACATACCATATTAATCTTTCTGGGTCTGTGTTGCCTCACTCAGGATGTTTTTTTTTCTAGTTCCATCCATTTGCATGCAAATTTCAAGATGTCATTGTTTTTTACTGCTGAGTAGTACTCCATTGTGTAAATGTACCACATTTACTTTATTCTTTCTTCCACTGAGAACATCTAAGTTGTTTCTAGGTTCTGGCTATTACAGATAATGCTGCTATGAAAATAGTTGAACAGATATCCTTGTAGTATGATTGAGCATCCTTTGGGTATATGCTCAAGTGGTATTGCTGGGTCTTGAGGTAGATTGATTCCCAATTTTCTGCAAAACTGCCATACTGATTTCTAAAGTAACTGTACAAGTTTGCATTCCCACCAGCAATAGAGGAGTGTTCCCCTTACTCCACATCCTCTCCAGCATAAGCTATCATTGGTGTTTTTGATCTTAGACATTCTAACTGGTGTAAGAAGGTATCTTAGAGATGATTTGATTTGCATTTCCCTGAAGACTAAGGATGTTGAAAATTTCCTTAAGTGTCTTTTAGCCATTTGAGAGTGTTCTGTTGAGAATTCTGTTTAGATCACAGACCCCATTTTTAATTGGATTATTTGGAATTTTGAAGTCTGATTTCTTGAGTTCTTTATATATTTTGGAGATCAGTCCTCTGTCTGATGTGGGGTTGGTGAAGATCTTTTCCCAATCAGTAGGCTGCCTTTCTGTCCTTTGCTTTACAGAAGTTTCTCAGTTTCTGGAGGTCCCATTTGTTTATAGTTGCTCTCAGTGTCTGTGCTGCTGGTGTTATATTTAGGAAGTGGTCTCCTGTGCCCATGCATTGAAGGCTACTTCCCACTTTCTCTTCTGTCAGTTTCAGTGTGGTTGGATTTATCTTGAGGTCTTTAATCCATTTGGACTTCAGTTTTGTGCATGGCGATAGATATGGATCTATTTTCATTCTTCTACATGTTGATATTCAGTTATGCCAGCACCATTTATTAAAGATGCTTTCTTTTTTCCATTGTATAATTTTAGCTTCTTTGTCAAAAATCAGGTGTTCATAGATGTGTGGATCAATATCTGGGTCTTTGATTCATTTCCATTGGTCAACCTGCTTGTTTTAATGCAAAACCAAACTGTTTTCATTACTGTAACTCTATAATAGAGCTTGATGTCAGGGATGGTGATGCCTCTGGAAGTTCCTTTATTGTACAGGATTGTTTTGGCTATCCTGGGATTTTTGTTTTTCCATGTGAAGTTGAATATTATTCTTTCAAGGTCTGTGAAGAATTGCATTGGGATTTTGATGGGGATTGCATTGAATCTATAGATTGCTTTAGGTAGGATTGCCATTTTTCTTATGTTGTTCCTACCTATCCAAGAGCATGGGAGATCTTTCCATTTTCTGGTATCTTTTTAAATTTCTTTCTTCAAAGACTTAAAGTTCTTGTTGAGCAGGTCTTTCACTTCTTTGGTTAGAGTTACTCCGAGACATTTTATGTTATTTGTGGCTATTGTGAAAGGTGATGTTTCTCTGATTTTTTTCTCACCTTCTTTATTATTTGTATATAGGAGGGCTACTGATCTTGTATCCTGCCACATTACTGAAGGTATTTATCAGCTGTAGGAGTTCTCTGGTAGCATTTTGGGGTCACTTATTCATACTATCATATCATCTGTAAATAGCTAAAGTTTGACTTTTTCCTTTCCAATTTGTATTCCCTTGATCTCCTTTTGTTGTCTTATTGCTCTAGCCAGCACTTCAAGAACTATGTTGAATAGATATGGAGAGAGTGGACAGCCTTTTCTTGTCCCTGATTTTGGTGGAATCGCTTTGAGTTTCTTTCCATTTAATTTGATGTTGGCCATCAGTTTGCTGCATATTGTCTTTATTATGTTTAGATATGATCCTTGTAGCCCCAATTTCTCCAAAACCTTTATCATGAAGGGATATTGGATTTTGTTGAGTGCTTTTATTAGCATCTAATGAGATGATCATATGATTTTTTTCTTTCAGTTTATTTACATGGTGGATTACATTGACATATTTTCATATGTTGAACCATCCCTGCATCTCTGGGATGAAGCCCAGTTGATCATGGTGGATGATTTTTTTTGATGTGTTTTTGGATTCAGTTTGCCAGTATTTTTTATTGAGTATTTTTGCATCAAAGCTTATTAAGGAGATTGTTCTGTAATTCTCTTTCTTAGTTGTGGTTTCAGTATCAGGGTAACTATAGCCTCATAGAAAAAGTTTGGCAATGTCCCTTCTGTTTCTATTATGTGGAACACTTGTTCTGGTCGAAATCTGCACCAAACCCATCCAACCCTGGTCTTTTTTTTTTTTTTTTTTTTTGGTTGGGAGGCTTTTGATAACTACTTCTATTTCCTTTGTGGTTATAGGTCTATTTAAATTGTTCACCTGGTTTTGAATTAATTTTGGTATGTGATACCTATCAAGAAAATTGTTTTTTTCTTTTGCATTTTCCAATTTTGTGGAGTACAGGTTTTTGTAGTATGACCTAATGATTCTCTGAATTTCCTCATAATTGAAGCTTTTCTTCCAGTTGTGGGTAGGGAGCTCAAGAGACTCAGGAGATAAGAAAAGAAATGGCATATGTGTAGGAATGTGGAGACAAGATCAACACGGTCTTCTTTCTAATACTTTGGAAACCATAGCGAACTGCTGATCAGGAGATTGTCTCAGATCTGCCCAGCTGCCTGCGATTGTGCAGAGCGTTAGGAAATGTCATGAATGCAACCCTTGTGGGAAACCCCACGATGGGTAAGGGACAAACTTGGCCAGGCAGATAGAACTTAAGTGGGGAATTTTATTAGGGGAAGGGAGAGGAGTGGGGAACGGGAAGGGAGAGAAGGAAAGAGAAGAGAAAGAGAGACAAAGAGAGAGAAAGAGAAGAGACAGGAAAAGTCCTGCCTGCCCCTTCAGAGGGACAGCAGGAAAGAGAGAGTGGGAATGTATGGAGCTTGTCTCTTAAAGGGAACTTTGCACCTGCATAATGACGCAACAGCCATAGGGCATTGGACTGGCTAGGGCACTGCCTAGGTTCATCCTGCCAGGTGAGGGGTGCCAGCATAATTCCTGAATCCTAATTCAGAGGCCTCCTGTGCTACAGCTTTCCTGAGCTGTCATTTGCCTGAGGGTGGGCTTTCTGGTGATGCAGCTGTTATTTTAAAGATGTATTTATTTAATGTGTTTATGTTTGTGTTGGGGTATATGTATATGCACCATGTACACGTAAGTGCCTGAAGAGGCTAGATCCCCTGGAACTGTAGTTATACATGGTTGCTGGTCATTTGATTTGGATATGGGAACTCAACCTGAGTACACTGCAAGAGAAGCAAGCATCTGTGATCACTGAGTCATCTCTATTGCTCGAAACACCTGCTTCTGGGTAGTCCCTGCTCCTTTAAGTAATTTCACTCATACTCTTGTTAGCAACCCCAATTAAAACCTACTGGCTCAAAGTTGGACTTTGGTATAATTGTTACTTTGTTGTGCCTTGATTTCCCTATTGTGGGTCAATAGAAGTGTGTGTGTGTGTGTGTGTGTGTGTGTGTGTGTGTGTGAGAGAGAGAGAGAGAGAGAGAGAGAGAGAGAGAGAGAGAGAGAGAGAAAGAGAGAGAGTTATCCCTAGGAAAAGTCTCTCAGCCAATACTTGGAGAGTAACAGCAGCAGAGTTGAATGCTGTGAGGGCGAGAGTAAGGCATTTATCAACCCACACAGACACTCAGGGAAGGGCAGAGCTCCACACCGTCTGTAACCAACACAATAGGTTTGCATCTTGACGTAGACAAAGCAAGCACAGTCAAGGTCTAAGACAGAGCGTGGGAGTCATTTCTACACAATGCCCTTCTTGAGTGGTTTCCTTTAGGGAGCTTGTATATGTTCATATAAGGGTTGGCCTGTTCTTAAAACTGTTTAGTTTAAGGCCATGGGGATTAAAGAGATGGGTAGAAATGCATCTGGGCACACTCAGCTTGCACAATAAAGTTTTGTGTGAAGATAAAAGGTATGATGACAGTAAATTAACACAGGTCTTGCTGTATCTGCTCTTGCTGGCTAATGCTTTTTTTAAATATCCATGGAACTCAATAGTAAAGACTGGTTAAAAAAAATCTTGGCAAACACCATTCAGCTCTGAACCATGTTCTCTGAATTTCTCTACCTCCAAGAAAGAGACAAAGCCTTCTTGTTGGTTTACTTTTCATTGTCTTGTGGTTTCCAGAAGAAGATAGTTCAGGATGGTAACAGTTGTCATTTTGAAGAAGTCAGATAGTCTTTTTATATTTACACAAAGCTTAATTCTAACCTAAAGGAAAAATTAATAACAATTAGTAATAAATGTGTTGTATATTCTGTACTTACTAGACAACACAAGTTTCTTTTTCTGTTGTGAGCTTCACAGACAAGTTTAAATTGTGTTAAGGCAAGAACCTCCTATATGAATAGAGACAAAGCATCCTCTGTGTTCAATGCAGTGCACAGTGCCTTTAGCTTTAAATACACTGACTACATAGCAACACTGCAATCTCTGATACAAAGTCCTGAGATGCTATTTTCATTCTGCAGCATTCCTTATTGTAAATTCTCTTAAAGTCATTAGGTTGATAATTGTCTGTAGCTATTCCTTTTTCTCTCTACATTCAACCTGAACCACAATCTTTGCTGAATAGCCACAACCTCCTGATAGGCTTTTATTCAGAGGGCACAAAGTGGTGAACAGGGATCTGCAGCCCTGAAGTTTGTCTCCATACCCAGCATTTCTTTCAGGTGTATGTCTCCTAGACTCCTAAGCTAGATGGGGGTGGGAGGGGGTGGGTGGACCCCTTACTTTGATAAATGCTAACTAACAACCACAGCAAACCTGATGCCTTTTTTTTTTAAATAAAACAGGTGTGACCCAGTGAGTGCACATGAGGCCCTGCAGTTAGCATACACTGGGAGATAATTCTGTTAGTCCAAGTTTAGCCGCATCATTAAATGCACACTGAGGTGGGCAAGATGGCTCAGCAAATAAAGAAGTTTGCTGTGCCTGCCAACCTGATCCCCTGGATGCCCATGTTGGAAGGAGAAAACTGACACCAAATTTATTTTCTGACTTTCACAGGTATGCTGTGCCACATGACACCCTCAATAAATAAGTAAATAAATGTAATAAACATTTTGTAAATGTACACTGGGAAACCATTTGGTGTTTCAAATGTTGATTTTTGTCTCTGATAAGTGGGAAGCTTTGATTTTGGCATGAACTGGCAACTGTTCTACCCGTGTGGCACAAATTCAGGATGCAAAGTCTGTGCTTTTAAAAGAACCTGACGCTGTCCTGTTCTGGCATCTGCATCTATTGGTGAGAGAACATTGACCTCAAGGAAAGCTTTATATTAGACCTTTCTTTGTAGGTTCAGTTTCTCTCTTTCTCCTCAGAGTTGTGCTCAGATCATAGGGTTGGTGTTGGCCCTTGTTTCATCTCTTTCTGTTTACATTTCTGTCTTCATTCAGCATCCTAGGGACACTTGTAGTCTCACAGTAAGGGCACCACAGCCTACTCTTGTGAGGGAGCCATGTGTTTTTCTTAACTGCTTAGTACAAAACATGGCTCACCATTGTTTGTTGAGTAAATGAACTCTCCTTCTTTCCCTTGCCCATGGTTTAATGCTGCCTCTTGGATTGTCTGTAACTAGTCACTGAGGCAAAAGCTTCTTATTGTGGATCAAGAGTTGGGGTAACCAATGATAATGGCACTGGGACCTATCTCTTCTGCATGTATCTTTTTGGGAATCTAGTCCATATGGATGCACACCTTCCTAGGCCGGGATGGAGGGGGGAGGGCCTTGGGCTTCCCACAGGGCAGGGTACCCTGCCCCCTCTTAAGGAAGCAGGGGGAGGGAGGAGGGTTAGTGGGGGAGCGGGAGGGGACTGGGGGAAGGGGAGGAAGTGTAAATTTTGAATGAAAAATAAAAGAATATATATAAAAAAAGAGTTGGAGTAAGGGAGAAGGCCCGTAGAGCCTCGAGGGAGCCTGGGACAAATGCTGCCAGTATGATTAGGGTTTTCCATTTCCTCCTGGACCAACCTGCCCAGGGAAGAGTCACGTTATTGCTCACGACTCCACCAGGCCTGGAGGAAAGTGGGTGACAGGTTGTTGCTGAGCATGCTCTCATGATTGCACTGTCCATTGTCTCCCCCTAGGACCTGGTCAGTTAACGTGTGCCACTCAAAGCTACTTTCTCGTGTGAGTGAGAGCTACGGTTCTCGAGGGTCTTTCTCACCAGAGGGAACTGAAGGGATGCGAATGGCAGCCATGCTGCTGCGGTTGGTGTTGGAGCCTCACTCATTGCTTCCCCTCTGAGGACCTATTTTAAGCTGGTGAGAAGGAGGGCTGGTGGCTGGTTCCTACCAGGACACTGGTTCAGGTAGACCTCGTGGAAAATTCACACCCACCCTTTAATTTTTAATGGCACTACTTCTTGTAATCTGGTTCCAAGAGGCCCTATCCTCAGTCTTTAGGTCCCATTCACAGGATATTGTTGGTTCTTCCATGCCCTTCGGGTCATTTATATAGGCCCCTGGGATCTGTTCCTGCATTCTGAAAAACATTTTGCCCAACAGTTTGGAGGAACAGAGAAGTTCTGGATTTCTGGCTCTATCTAGTTATATGACCTTACCCTCATTCCTGGTTGACACAGATCCTTCTCAGGTAAGGGTGCACTTACTGTCCATTTGGAGGCAACTGGGCAAGGAAGGGAGGAGGGGTCAGTCGCAGTCCCAGAGATCAGATACATTTGCAAAGATGGAGGAAGCTTTCTGTATCTACTGCGGAGAATCAGATGGGGAATACAAGCCCAGGCATTAGTATAGGAATACCTGAAACTGCCAAGGGGAGCTAGGTCCTGGGAAGAAGCTTCCAATGCCATACTCAGAGCTAGACTCCCCAAAGCCCAAATCCTTCTTCCCAGTGGCTTGCCTTACTTTCCATGTTAACTGGTATTCTCTTCTTAGTCTCCATGAAACAACCTATACTTTCCTTTACTAATTTCATACCAATTTATGATATTTTATTTTGTGCCTGTGATGGTTATTCTTGGTTGTCAACTTGACAATATCTGAAATGAGCTGTAATCCAGACATGGTGGGCACACCTGTGAGAGATTTTCTGCTTGGTTTGAAGTGGGTGAATCCACTTCTAGGCTGGACCTTTGAGGTAGGAAGATACACATCTTTGATCCAGACCTTGAGGCAGGAAGACAGAGGCCTTTAATTCAGAACTTAAGGGAGGAAGACAAACCTTTAATATGGGCCATACCTTCTGCTGGAAGTCTATATAAAGACATCGAAGAAGGGAGTCTTTGTTCTTCGCCTGCTTGCCCTCTCCTTGCTAGCACACGCATTCCTTCGCTACTATTGGAACCTACCTCATCAGGACTCCAGCATATGCAGAAGGCCAGCTCTGATGGCTGAGCGATTGGACGCTTAAATCCCACACTAGCTCAGAACTGAGAGATAGATATTTATTTAGGGGGAAAACATACAAATCAGGATTCTCTGCTTGAAAAGTGGATGGAGATGGGATCCAAACAATCCAAATGAGCAAACGGGAACCAGGGGGGAGGAGAGAAGGGGCGGACTCCAAAGCGACATCCAGGTATATAGTGTAAGAGGCCAAGCTCCAATAGGAGGGTAATTACCAGCTGCAAACCCTCCTGCAGCACCTCTCCCTTTTGTTTAAATAAGAGAGTTCTAAATCTAATACACAATTATATACAATAAGGACAAATATCCTATTCTAACTAGCTTAAGTCCCTTATAATAAATAACTTGGCCAAGTCATGAGAGCAAAGTAACTACACTTACTTAGTCTTCAACCCCATCGAAGATCTGAGAAGGGAAATAATGTTACCTGAGTGAGTAGGAAGTGCAATCAAACAACTTCCAAAACATGCAACAAATCACAGAGACAACTGGCTACCTGGACAATCACCCAAAGTCACATTTGCAACGTTGAAGCAACCAACTTTGGCTAAGGCCTAGAATAACTGACAGACTATTTTTAAAGGCAAGAAAAATTTTAAAACCATTTTACCTTGTCTTGGCAAGATTTGACAGTCCTGCTTTATTCATTTTTGTCAGTATTTATGTATTTTGTCAGTTGTTGAGGTATGGGCAGTTCCTTGCCCAAAGGCCAGTTTTGTCACGAAGAAAACAAGCTCCAAGTGGAGTGTCTTTGGTGCTCAACATTTTCTCAGGAATAGATTGGTGCTGCAACACGCAAGTCATCCCAATATACCCATATGTGTGTGTGAGTGTGTGTGTGTGTGTGTGTGTGTGTGTATGTGTGTGTGTGAGAGAGAAAGAGATAGAGATAGATAGATAGATAGACAGACAGACAGACAGACAGACAGATAGATAGATAGATAGAGTCCATAAGTTCTGTGACTATAGAGAACCCTGACTAATACAGGGCCTTTTGCCTACCAGGTTACCTCCCTAGGGCAGTGAATTCCTAAGCAGTGGAAGTTCAACCCACTACCTTAACACCAATCCTCACACTGTACACAGCTAACATAAGGAATACAGTGATGTTCAGCAGAGCAAAACCCAGACAACAACAGTGTTTATCTCTGATGGGAAGAATCATAATGGATTCAGATTTCCTACTTAGACGTATGTAATGCCCACACCTTCTGAAGTGAGGATGAATTCGTTTTGCAGACAGAGAAATGCCTTTAGAGAGTGCTGCACATTAAGGAAAGACTATCCACTCAGGAGGACATCTTGCAGCAGGCAGGAAAGGCATGCATTGACGTGGATACTTGAAGGAATGTAGACCCCAGTCTCTGAGAGAAGGTGGCCGTGACTGCCAAGGCACTTCGGAATTTGGAATGGCCCAAGCTCTTGGAGAATGAACAATGTTCAGTTATGGCAAGACAGAAGAAGGAATTAAGTCTGCCTCTTTTCTGAAAAGATCCAGAGGAAGGTCTGGGAGGCTACACAATGGGGTTTGGATAGAATGTCTTCCTAATGGTATCACTTGGCAGTGGAGCTGGGGTTTATAGCACACAATACTCTTTGGAGGTCCAGTTCTTCCAGGAATAATAATGCCTCTTTGGCAGTGTTGTTATGAAGATGAAATGAGATCATGGACTTTAGTTTGGGGCTTATAGGTGCTGATTCATCATTGGTGCTTGGTTGTTTCAATGACCAGGAACAAGCATGGGATTACCTCCTTATCAAAGAGAGGCTTTCCAAGTTTGTATGACACTGCATAAGTATCCTGGATCTGGGTTAGAGTCATATTTGGGTGCCACAATCGCAAAGTACTTCCTGGTCTGTAGCTGTCCTTAATTTCTCATGACCTAAATTTCTAAACAGAGTGGTTATTTTCCTAGTCACCTGCCAATATCTGCTTTGTGAATGCCACTTGGTAATTTAGATGAACGAAACAAAGCTCCCTTTAAAAATTGTCACGGATGTTGATGAGTTCTGGAGATAAGTAGCATGGCCTTGCTTTAGCCACTAGTTTGTGGGTGGACGTCGTGAAATATCAGGCACAATAGCGGGCTTGTTTTCTCTTGTAGTACCTTGACCCACAAATGGAGACTTTCCTCCCTTCTGTTAAGGGGACAGTGACCTTGGGGATTCGTGCCCTCTTTCTCTGCACATCTGCACAAACGGAAAAGCCAAGCGAATGGCCACACTTCTCAGCTTCTGAAGATGCGCTGAAGAGAAACATCCTCTGAAGTGTCAGGAGTCTTCACCGCGGAGGAAGGAAAAGTGCGAGCCCAAAACCAGGGCAAGCAGATGAGAAAGCCTCTGGGGCTGAGTCATTTTCTTGTTCCTGTCAGATTCTCAGGTGAAAGTGGGTGGGGAAGACATGCCGTTCTCCAGGGAATTGCTCATTCTGACTTGGCATTCTTCCCTAATGCTCTTATAACTCCTGGGACATCAATTTCACAAGCAAGAAAACTAGCCAGGAAGGCAATGCTTAAGCTCACATTATACTTCGTTAAAATATTATTTATAATGCCAAAACAAAATATTTATAATGCCAAAATAAAATATTATTTATAATGCCAAAATAAAATATTATTTATAATGCCAAAATAAAATATTTATAATGCCAAAATAAAATTGAGCCCATCACTTCCATCTGTGGAACTGCGCTGGGTATCTGTGGAGAATCTCTGGTATGGCCCTCTTCTCTTATTTGTTCCTTAGTGGGTCTCAGTAGCTCCAGTCACCCAAGGGAAGAACCAGAGGCAAGGTTGGACAAAGTGTTTTGCCCACTGAAATAAATGAATTAGGTAAAGGTGGACGGATATGGGGAGGGGGATTTGGGAGCAGGAAGAGGCTTACATGAGATCACAGAAACTAAGAAATAGAGCCCAAATGGACCTTTATAAGGAAAGGTCAGGGCTATGTATGGAAATTTTAAAAGCATACAGGATACATGAGGCAGGGCACTGGCTGTGGTGGCTACTACCATGGGCTCCAAGCTGGGAGGTGGATGAATGGGTGGCTGTGCTCAAAAGGCTAGGATGGGGCTGAGGCCCTTCCCAGTTTATAGCAACTGCAAGCAAGGATCAAAACAGTTAAGTGAGGTTGGGCTCAATGTGCTGATCCTGTGTTCTGCTTTGTAGCCACTTAAATGCTGTGGGATCAAGGGCATTTTGACAGTATCTTACTGCCCGGTGACTCCTGGGCTCACAGGTTGTCAGCATCTGCCTTTGTGTCAGTGCATCCTCCATGAAAGCTTCACAGAAAAGCCATGCTTCTGCCTGTCATCAACTATGCATATTTTGCTGGAGTTATGCCTTGAGAGGCTGGGCATAAAGCCTAACTCTGTCACTTACTCTGTGACAATGGGCAAATAACTTCTCTGTGTCATGCTTTAAACTTCTATACAATGGTAGTATCAAGAGCATTTAACTATTGTTCAGAATATATGATATAATATATGCCCTTAGAACAATGATAATAACCTGCAAAGGTGTAAATAAACACCACACTTTAGTGCCTGATGACCCTGCCAGTGTTTGGATTGCTCTAAGTAGACTCACACCCTCATTTGCAATCACAGCTACCTGGTTCAGCACAGAGGAATTCTTAGCAGCCAGGACTGTTTTTGTTGTTATGCATCCCCAGAACCCAGGACTGCTTTTCACTCCTTACTTTCATGTCCCTATTTTCAACCCCATCTGCCTGCAACCATTTCAGATCAGTAATTTGTCTGGTTGGTCTTGAGGGAGTGATCTTTGCTTCCTCCCAGGATAATTTATTCTAATTGCATTGGCTTGTTTTGAATCATGCTGCTAAGCAACACTGACTTCTGTTTTCCTTTTTTGTTCTTTTTACTTTGCTCTTCATAGCTCAAAAGAAGCTCCCTTTGAGCCAGGCAAAGCAGCTAACAAAGGCAAATGACAAAGGAGTTGAAGGCAAACAGAAGGCTCTCAGTCTGGGGAGTCCCCAGGGCTCTGGAGGCCAGCAGCTCCTGATGAGGACCAAGAGGCAGTTCAGTTTCTCAGACCCCAGAAGACTGAGATGTGATTTGAAGACCAACGGTGACAGCAGCCTATCATTCTATCTTTTCTGTGCGTCTTTGTCTTTCCCATACTTGGTGTATGTGGTGAGATGGGTCTAGATGACTTTAGTTCCCCTGGGCCTTGAGGTCCAAGAATTTCTTGGTAAAATGTGAAGTTAAAGTCTTAGATGAGTTTCTGGAAAGGATTTTTGGTTCAGGAAGCATGTGGCTTCAACTCAAAAAAAAATCACACCAAGCAATCATCTTTTAAAAATATTTTTTGACAATTTCAGATGTGTACATAATATATTATGTTTATACCCACTCCTCAATTACCATTTCTTATTTCCCTCTCATTCCTGTTTCTTCCTGATTAGTCCATTGCCATTTTTATGTCTTTTGCATATGCCCATTCCAACCTACATTTATACATACTTGTATATGTGCCTGTGCATGTTGTAGGGGGCCACTTGGTCATTTCCCTGGCTGCCCAGACTCCCAAAGTAATCACACAGAAACTCTAGCTTCTTATCGGCTAGCTCTTACATGTTAATTTAGCCCATTTCTATTAATTTGTGTATCACCATGAGGCTGTAGTTTACTGGGTACAGTTCTGGCACCTGTCTCTGGTGGGGCTACATGGCTTCTCTCTGACTCCGCCTTCTTTATCCCAGCATTCAGTTTATTTTTTCCCCGCCTAGCTCTGTTCTGCCCTGCTATAGGTCCAAAGCAGTTTATTTATTCATTAATGGTAACCACGGCATATAGAGGGGAATCCCACATCACCTCTCCTTTTCTGTCTAAATAAAAAGGAAGGCTTTAATTTTAACATAGTAAAATTACATATAACAAAAAAATGCAACTAAATTTGTTTTTTAGTGTTTAGAATTCCTTTCCAAGCCCTCTCGGGTTTTATGTGAATTTAGTCAGTCCCACCTCGATATGCTATGTCATGCATGTATGTGTGCAGGTATTTTAAACTATCATGTGGGCGTATTTGCAATAGCCACGTCTTGTCTAGATGACAATGTTTCATAGCATTCTTCACCATCCTTTGACTCGTAAATTCTTTCCATCTCTTCTGTGATGTTCCTTTAGCCCCAGGGGGTGATATAAACATCTTGTTTAGGGATGAACTCTCAAAAGTACCTTTGCAATTGGATGTTTCTCTCCTGCCTGCCTGTTCAAAAATATGAGTATAAGTTTGATAGCAACTCTTATAGATGACTAACTACGCACGTGTATTTCTTAACTACACATTATATTTTTAGATGAACTGCTTATGCACAATATCCCAAATAAGATTAGCAGCACACATACAGCATAACAGAAATAACTTTGAATTTGTATCAGTAAATCTATACCAACTGAAAATATTTTGAGATTAATAGTTTCTTTTTGGATTAAAGTAGATTCAATAATCTACCCCTTTGTCCTATCATTTATATATCTCCCCTTTTCTTTTTAGAATGAGATCCCTAAATCTAATTTTCTTTGTTCGTTTTTTTCCCTGATATTAGCAATAACAACTTGTAACCAATCCCCCTTAAATGATAATAAATATTTATAACCCACTTTTTTGGAATGTGGTCATAATTTTCTAGACTATTTCCTGCTGATTGGGGGCACTGATAATCTTTGGGGAGTGCTGAGAAAATTCAGGATAATGGTCAAATTCTGATTGAGTATTCTATGAGACTGTATCATCTCAGCCAGCAGTCTTGACGCTCTTCTGGATGTGGAATTCTGAGGAGACTATAACAGAGGCATTTTGAGGTATTGGATCAACTGGGACATCCATTTTCATTGGTGTCTGGTACCCTTGCTCTGAAAATACATGAACTTTTAAAGGTAACATATGTATCTACATTAATACAAGTATAGACTGTGTATTGTATATAAGTCAGCCAAAGATGATTTTTTGTTATGTGTTTTGAGCAGGTAAAATATACATTACATGTTTCGTAGCCTTTTTTTTTTTTGAGACAGGGTTCTCAGTAGCTATAGAGCTTGTCCTGGAACTCACTCTATAGACCCGGATGGCCTCAAACTCACAGAGATCCACCTGCCTCTGCCTCCCGAGTGCTGGGATTAAAAGTGTGCGCCACCATCACCACATGTAATCTTGTAGTTCTTTTAGGTTCATTTTTTTTATGTCTGCAGTTAGGATTTCAGGGGGTCTTCCTTGATTAAACTTGATCACCTTTAATTTTGAATGAATCCACAGCCTTCCATTTCCTGTGTAAATAAAAGCAAAAACCTCTCCCCCAAAGTAATACATCTTTTGACTTGAAATTTGACGTCAAACTGTTTTTAAAATATATAGGTTGAATTAATCCAGCAACACTTATAATCAAATGTCTCTTAGCAGCTGTTGATCCTTCCTCAGCTGTCAAACAGTTAAAAGACAACACAATAATAGAGCATTCAGGCTCTCTGTGTATTTTACATCTTTATATGGCTTTTTAAATATTACTTTCCTTTCCTTTTAAGGACTTCACTTTAATATTTTGAAACTATATATTTCTTTTCATGACTGTCTATACCTTCTCTTTTCTCTCCTAAGCCCTTGTATATTTTTAAATACACGGTAAACTATTTACAGTTTTTTTAAAAATATGAATCTGTCTTTACGGAATATCTGTATCTTTTTATGACCACATGAGTCTTTAAGTTGCTAATCAGTGTGGGTAGGGTCAAAGTGCCATCTTTGGTGGTTGGTTCCACCCCATTCCTTGTTTTTTTTTTTTTTTTTTTGAGAGATTAGTCTTATGGCAGAGGTGTTTTCTGTCAACTCTGGGAGCTGTGTTTCCTGCCCCAGCTCTGGAAAGTTTCTGAGTCCATGCTGCCACCAAGTAGTACATTGCCTACTGCTCATAAACCCCATTTTAGTGTTTGGTAGCAGGGCCTCTTAAAATACCCACAGGGTCAGAAAGCCATCTCTTAAAGGAGCCATGCCTCTGTTTGCTGCTAGCAAACAGAGCCCACCAGAGAAAAAGCAGCTACCAAGAAGCTGTGCTTGAATTGTGCATCTTGTGTGTCTAGAATTCTTTTGTAAGCATTGTCAGATTTTATGTGGAAATTTCTGCTACCATTGGAATGCTATATATAAGTGGATGTTTCCTATTTCTCTCACCTATTCCCAAATATCTGACAACTGCTTCCCAAAAAATTGACTTGGAGGCTTAATATTACTTATAAATGCTCAACCACTTAGTTCAGGCTTATGAGTAGCTAACTCTTACATTTAACCATTATTTCTACTTATGAGTTACCATGTGGTTCATGGCTTGTCACCTCATTTTCTATATGTCCAACTTGCTTGGTGGCTGGCTGGCATTATCTCTCCTGACTCCACCTGTCTTTTTCCCAGAATCCTTTATTTCTGGCTGTCCCACCTATCTGTATCCTGTTCAACTACTGGACAGTCAGCTTGTTTATTAAACCAATCACAATGACATATATTCACACAATATCAAGCAATATTCCACAGCAGTACTTTGATGAGTTATTAGTCTCTACATTAACCATGGTCCATTGCTGAAAGGGTCTTCTCTGGCCATGATTGAGAACGCGAGCTGCGTTAATCTAGTCATAGGCTTTTGAGGAGGTTTACAGTACCAACTATGTTTTACTTCCTATGGAGCAGGCCTCAAATCTATTGTGGAAGTAGCTGGTTACCCCTGGAAGAATCACACCACTATTGTACTGGTGGGCAGATCTTGCATGGTAAGTTGTTATTGCAGCATGCGTTGTTTACAGCTGGGTATGGCTGGTGGTACATTTTCTCCTCTAACATCTTGCATAGCTCCTTCTGGCACTGAGGGCACTAAGCAATGCTCTGATTGTGCACAGACTTTGCCCCAACTGAGCCGGAAACTTCTGACTATAGTGGACTTAGTACAACCCACATAGTGCCAGGCCTGTAGGGCAGCCCTCAGGCACCCACACAGCTCTTCTCTGGCTTTGTAAATTGATTTTATTGAGCTCTACATTTTTCTCTGCTCTTCTCCCCACCTCTCCCCTCTCCCATGGTCCCCATGCTCCCAATTTGCCCAGGAGATCTTGTCTTTTTCTACTTCCCATGTAGATTAGGTTCATGTATTTCTCTCTTAGGGTCCTCATTGTTGTCTAGGTTCTCTGGGATTGTGATCTGTACGCTGGTTTTCTTTGCTTTATGTTTAAAACCACTTATGAGTGAGTACATATGATAACTGTCTTTCTGGGTCTGGGTTACCTCACTCAATATGATGTTTTTTAGCTCCATCCATTTTCCTGCAAATTTCAAAATGTCGTTATTTTTTTCTGCTGGTGTAGTACTCCATTGTGTAAATGTACCACATTTTCCTTATCCATTCTTTGGTCAAGGGGCATTTAGGTTCTTTCCAGGTTCATAGAAGCATTGTTTGTCATAGCGCTCCTCTGTTGAACTGGGTTAACAGGGGTTCATAATTGTTTGAACTGCTTTCTTGAAAGCATGAGTAGGCTGACATCCCAAGTGTGCAACAGCATGCTTTCTAGACTGAACTTACAGATAGGGCTTAAGATGACCCATTTTTTTTTTTGGTACTGTAAAACAAGAAGCCAGAATGTTTGTTTCCAGGGTGCCAATAAATTGGGTCCTTATAGAAGGCTAGAACTTTTCCTGTCTGGGTTACATAGTGAACTTGCTGGATCTCACAGGAAACTAACACACCCGTTTCCAGGACTCTGCTGCCTCATTTTATACCTTAAACACTTGGTCAAATATTGGATACTTACAACATATATTTTCAGACATGGTCTTTCCGTGATATTTATAGATGATTGGTTCTACGAATTTCTAATTCCTGATGCAAGATTCTGAGATGTTCAAGTCATGTAACCCACAAGCATCCTCCCAAGCAGAGGAGGCTTCTAGCAGGGATCTGTGCCAAGGGTCAGTTCTGTGCCAACCTACAGATAAACCCTTTATCTGGCTTAGGAACAGCTTTTAGATAAGGTCAGTTCTCCAGGCCCAGGAACATTCTCCAGATAGTGGCAGATAGAGAGCAGGAAACTTCACTGTCTTGGGTAAGGGAGGAGGTATCCCATGTTGCCGAGCTTTGGAAAAAGCTGCCAGGCTGTGATAGACTGCAACATCTGAAAAGCCAGCAAGGTCCCTCAACAACACAGGAAGACAAACAAATTTTCTTAAGATATAAAAATATTATACTCATCATCAAATGAAAACCTAAACACTGCTCTGCCACCCTTATCTGTTCACAGAAGTGCTCACTACCAAGTCCTTAGAGGCTTTCTGGTCTGTGTTCTCAGCTAACCCTACCTTCCAGGGACTCACTATCCTGACTCCTTATTTAGCATGCCTTGCTTTTCTTTATTCCCCAAGTATGTCCCTAATCAACGTACTGTTTCACATACTTTAGATTTTATATAAGTAGCATCATACAATATTCTTATGCAACTTGCTCTTCAAATTATCATTCTCTAAAATCTACCCTGTGGCCCTTTACATCCTTGGTCTATAATCCATAAAATGAGTATATGAGTGTCTCATATATTTTTTTTTGTATCCCAGAATTTGTCTATTCTGCTCCTGGTGGTTTGGAGCTTGTGTTCCGACAGCTTGTGTGGCCAGGAGCAGACTGATGGGATTTCTGCTCATGTGACCACAGCTTTCTTAACTTTTGATCTTTAGAAGAGCCTCCCCCCCTTTTTTTAAATTTCACTCTGACAATTTCATACTATATATGATTTATTATGGTAATATTCACCACTCTACCCTCTGTAATTCTTTTTCCAACTCCTTCTCTAACCAATATGTTCTTTTACTACAACATGTTCTGTTTTGTTTTTGCTTTTATTATATAACCCATTGAGTTCTATCAGGGCCACTTGCATGGGTATGGATAAGTAACATGCTCCACCCACAAAAATCTCCTCTATTTCCCTTGCTAGGGAGATCTTTGCTTTCCTTCTAGAGCCCTCCTCTTTACCTAACCTCTCTGGGACTGTGATTGTAGCTTGGTTGTCTTTTACTAATATCCATTTATAAGTTAGTACATATCATATTTGTCTTTCTGGGTCTGGATTATTTCATTTAGGATGATTTGCCTATAAATTTCATGCTAGTAATAGCCAGAACCTGGAAACAACCTAGGTGCCCCTCAATGGAAGAATGGATCAAGAAAGTGTGGATTATATACTCATTAGAATACTACTCAGCGGTAAAAAACAAGGACATCTTGAAGTTTGCATGCAAATGGATGGAAATAGAAAACGCTATCCTGAGTGAGGTAACCCAAACCCAGAAAGATGATTATGGTAT